>CM056050.1:606010138-606132638 GCA_029574335.1 Rana kukunoris
TTCCTTCCTCCCCCCCCTCATACTTCCCTTCCCTCATTACTTGTAATCAAGGGTCTTCCTTCCTCCCTTCCTTCCTTTCCTCCTTCTTTTATTCCCTCCTTCCTCCCTTTCCTTTCTTTCAACTTTCCTTCCCTTCTTTTGTTTACTTGTAATTAAGGGTCTCCCTTTCTCCCCCCTCCTTTCCTCATTCCTCCCTTGGAATTAAGGGTCTTCATTCCCTTCTTTCTTTCTTCCTTCCCTACTTGTAATTAAGGGTACTCCTTCCTTCCTTCCTTCCCTCCTCTTCCCCATCTACTTCCCTTCCCCTCCTTCCTTACTTGTAATTAAGGGTCTCCCTTTATTTCTTCCCCTCCTACTTCCCTTCCTTTCTTACTTGTAATCAAGGGTCTCCCTTCCCTCTTCCCCTTCCTTATTTTCTTCATTCTTTTCCTCCATCCCACATTCCTTCCTCCCTCCATTTCCTTCCTTTCTTCAACTTTCCTTCTTTTTCTTTTTTTACTTGTAATCAAAGGTCTCCCTTCTTCCCTTCCTTTCCTCCTTCATTCCTTGTAATTAAGGGTCTTCCTTCCTTGCTTCCTTCCTCCCTCCCTCCCTCCCCCCTCATACGTTCCTTCCTTCCTTACTTATAATCAAGGGTTTCCCTTCCTTCCTTCAATACTTGTAATCAAGGGTCTCCCTTCATCCCTCCATAGCTTCCTTCTTATCTTTCATTCTTTCTTTCTTTCTTTCTTCCCCCATAGCCCCTTAGTTCTTCCTTCCTTTCTTCCCCCCTCCAACTTTCCCTCCCTTCCTTGCTTACTTGTAATTAATGGCCTCCCTTCCTTCCTTCCTTCCTTCCTTCCTTCCTTCCTTCCTTCCTTCTCCCTCCTACTTCCCTTCCTTCCTTGTAATCAAGGGTCCCCCTTCCTCCCTCCCTCCCTTCCAACTTTTATTCCCTTCCACTTTCTACTTGTAATTATGGGCCTCCCTTTCTCCCCCTTCCTTCTCTCTTCCTTCCTTGTAATTAAGGGTCTTTCTTCATTCCCTTCTTTCTTCCTTCCTTCCCTAGTCGTAATTAAGAGTCCTTCCTTCCCTCCTCATTCCCTCCTACTTCCCTCCCT
The DNA here is from genome assembly GCA_029574335.1 of Rana kukunoris. Lineage (NCBI taxonomy): Eukaryota > Metazoa > Chordata > Amphibia > Anura > Ranidae > Rana > Rana kukunoris. The sequence continues at coordinate 606,011,239 of CM056050.1, forward strand.
TCCTTGTAATCAAGGGTCTCCCTCCCTCCCTTCCTTTCTTTCTTTTAGCAATCTAGTTGCCTTATTTATGCCTGTAGCTTGACTGGGACTTTCATGTGCACCAATGGTACAATTGGGCCCCAAAGCTAGCTGACTAAAGAGCTAGGACTAAAGACTGCACTTAACAGCTAGACATGTGCATTTTCCACTAAACAATCCTGTGTCTATTTCCTGGTACAAATTCACAGTCAAGCTAAAGGTATCCATACGGGTGACTTTATAAGTGTTTGCAGTAGCTTTCAGTCAACCAGGTGTGTCAGAGGGGCTTGGGTTATTTTCAGAGTCAAGGTGCAGAACAGAGAACCCAAATTACCAAGCAGCTCAGCGCTACGTACGGTATATTTGGCCTCTCTCCCATCTGCCATGATCTGCCTGCATTGCATAGAGAAGCCCAGAGACCCAGTGATGACATCAATGTGTTATGATAAAGTTATAAAAATGGAAAATAAACTCCAGCTTCAATTGTGCAGCCGATACATTTTGAAAATCTAAGGACACATCCAGGGGCCTGTATGCATATCTCTGGGATGTTCCCTGGAAGATCCTTGATCTGATACATGGTATACATGGAGAGGAGTTATACTTAGAAAAAATGTATCTTCTTCTCAGGTAACTTGTCATAAATAAACATGATCTCTCTTCCTCGCGGTGGGGATTTCATTAATGACGCCCCCGTAGCGTGCAACCTGCCCCCCGTGCCCTCGTTAGCCGACCCGTATAGATTATTCTCATACCGATCATTCAATGTTTTTGTTTATTTTTATCTGCATGGCAGGTAATGAGCTGACTGCGAGCCGTGGACTCCTGCCAGCCATTAATGGTGAAGACGACGCGGGCGACGGAATGCTGCAGAGGACAGCCGGGGGCTCAATTAACTAAGTGGGGCTTTCAGGCCGGCCAAAGGAGGGAAGAAGGAAGGAAGGGAAGGAGGAAAGGAGGGAAGAAGGGAAGACGGAAATGAGGGAAGACAGGAAGAAAGGAAGATGAGAAAGAGGGAAGAACAGAAGAAAAGAAGTAGGGAAGTAGGAAAAGAGGCAAGAAGGGGAGGAGAAAAGAAAGAAACAAAGAAGGGAAGGAGGCAAGAAGGAAAGGAGGGAAGATGGGAAGGAGGGAAGATCTGAAGGAGGGAAGGGGAAAAGGAGGGAAGGCGGAAAGAAGGGAAGATGGAAAGGAGGGACGATGAGAAGGAGAAAAGGAGGGAAGATGGGAAGGAGAAAAGATGGGAAGGAGAGAAGGAGAAAGTGAGGGAAGGAGAAAAGGAGGAAAGGAGGGAAGATGGGAAGGAGGAAAGGAGGAAAAGAGGAAATGAGGGAAGGAGGAAATGAGGGAAGGAGGAAAAGAGGGAAGGAGGGAAGATGGGAAGGAGGGTAGGAGAAAATTAGGAAAGGAGGGAAGATGACAATGAGGAAAATAGGGAAGGGTGAAAGGAGGAAAGATGGGAAGGAGGGAAGATGGAAAGGAGGGAAGATGGGAAGGAGGGAAGATGGGAAGGAGGGAAGATGGGAAGGAGAAAATGAGGGAAGGAGAAAAGAAGGGAAGGAGGTAAGATTGGAAGGAGAAAAGGAGAAAAGGAGGAAAGGAGGGAAGATGGGAAGGAGGGAAGGAGGGAAGGAGAAAGTGAGAGAAGGAGAAAATAAGGAGAGGAGGAAAGATGGGAAGGAGGAAAAGAGGGAAGGAGGGAAGATGGAGAGGAGGAAAGGAGGGAAGATGGGAAGGAGGGAAGATGGGAAAGAGGGAAGGGGAAAATGAGGGAAGGAGAACATGAGGGAAGGAGGAAAGGAGGGAAGTAGGAAAGGAGGAAAGAAGGGGAGGAGGGAATAATGGAAGGAGGAAAGGAGGGTAGAAGGGAAGAAGGAAAGAAGGAAATAAGAGAAGGAGGGAAGAAGGACTTGCACAGTGGTCCTCTCCTTAACTGAAATGGCTTACTCTGATTTCACTGCTCTTCGGAATGGATGATGTCATTGGAATGGATGATGTCATTGGAATGCTGATGAGGGGTGGGGTGAACCGAGGAAGGAATAATATAAGCAGATTAACCACTTTAGGACCTCCTGTCCGCATTGTACTGGCTTCTACAGGCCTGACCCTTGATTCCATGTTCAGGGCCCTCCTGCTGTTATTGGATAAAATTGGGGTTTTGTCGGCAGGACCCAGCCAATTATTGGCCCGGGACCTGCTGACAAAATCCTGCTGCTGCTCGGCTGTTTTCGTTCACGGCCCAGAGCCCTGTGTTGATTGTCTCTGTACACACAGGGAACACTCTCTTAGTTTCTTCTCCCTGCAAAACATGTGTGGTTTTAACACTGTTTTTATATGCAGACGCTGCTCACATATGCGTTTGCTTCTGCAAGTGAGCTCAGCGGGACAGGGCCAAAAGCCCCTTATGTGATAGCATTTTACTGTGACAGGTTCTCTTTACTGAGACATCAGGGGTTTATTAGATCCCTGCTGTCTCCCATGCACTCCATAACATGTCCTTAAAGGGCCGGAAAGGGTTGTTTTACTTCCAATAAGTCCTATACTATGGAAGGTGACTTTTTGGAAAGGAAAATAGAAAAATGTTGATTGTGACAAAATCCCCCCCCCCCCCCATGATGTACAAACCCTCCCCTACAAAGAGTGCCAACGCCACCGCAGTAACTTTACAGTCACTGGATTCCAAGTATTGACTTAAAGCCAGGAACACAAAATGCCAGCCGTAAGAATAATAATGACAGATTGGATGTAACAAATCCAAGTCATTTTGTACTAGGAATGTACTGCATTGCCAATCACAGTGATCATGTGACCGGGAAAGCCAAGGAAGCGCTGGGAGCTGGTCCTTTAAGAGCCAGTAAGGAGTTATTAACATCCTAGGCCCTTTTTAAAAAAAAAAAAAAAAAAAGTTATTACATTTTTTAATCTAGATAGATATAATTAATCAAACTCATTTTGTACTGGAAGCGCACTCTCCATTGTACGCCCCTAGCATTGTGATTGAGCTGTTACTCCCAGTCACTGTTTACAATCAGAAGCCAGTTAATTGGTTTCCCAATCACATGACCACCATCAAAGCCATCCACAGTGATCACATGACCGGGAAACGCTGGAAGCCGCCGATTTGGGAGGTCCTTAAAGGGCCTTGAAGCAGGCCCTTAAAGAGGTCCTTAAGGGGCCATTAAGCGGTTATTTACTTCCCCTATATTTCGAATTTAGGAGGCACTTTTTCAGAAAGTAAAATGTCAGATTTTTTTATTTTTTACTATTACCTTAAAACATTGAATTTTTTCCCTGCTTATTTCCTATGGGCCCCAGAAAGACTTACGGTCAGATTTTACACCCCTTCCCGCCACCACAGCAAACCACAGAAACATTTCACTCACAGGATTTAAGGTATTGACTTAAAGCCTGGAGTTAGAAAATGTCAGCCAAAGGAATATGAATAGATATAATCAATCAAAGTAATTTTATTCCTGGAGCGTGCTCCATTGCACGCCCCTAGCGCTATGATTGAGCTGACACTGACACCTCCCGGTCACTGTTTACAATTGGACACTGGAACACGTAACCACCATTACAGCCAATCATAGTGATCACATGATTGTGAAAGAACAGGAAACACTGGGAGGTCCTTAAAGGGCTAGTAAGTGGTTAATTACTTCCTTTGACCCCCTTATATTTCTACTTTAGGAGGTACTTTTTCAAAAAGCAAAATGTTCTATTTTTTTATTTATTTTTTATTACCTTTAAAGATTGAATTGTTTTCCTGCTTATTTCCTATGGGAATAGTGATCACACAATTGGGAAAGCCCAGGAAATGCCAGGAGCCGGCATTTTAAGACACTCTTAAAGGGGCGTTAAGGGGTTAATGACGTCCGATGAGGAGGAAGGGTTTTTTTTTTTTACCTTTTATTATAGAATTCATTTTTCATGTCTTACTCTTATTGTGACAACCCCGGAGATATACAGTCAGCCTCCCAAATCGCCCCCCTACTGCCGCGAGTGCCATCACAAACCGTAGAAACTTTACGGTCACAGGATTCAAGGTATTGACTCCAAGCACGAAAAAAAGAAAACGCCAGCTGAATGAATATGATTAGATACTAGATATAATCAATCAAATACATTTTGTGCTGGAAGCGTGCACCAGACACCGTTTACAATTGGACATTGGGAGGATGGGCTCTTGATCACGTGACCACCATTCCAGCCAATCATAGTGATCACATGAACGGGAAAGAAATGCTGGGAGCTGGCCCTTTAAGATGCTCTTAAAGAGCCGGTAAGGGGTTAATGGCTTCCGATGAGCCCTATATGGCAGGTACCTTTATACAAATGGAATTTTTTTTTTACCTTTTAGTATGAATTTGTTTTTCATATCTTTCCCCTATTGTGACAACCCTAAAGGCGTACAGTCAGCCCCCTCCCCCACCGCCGCGAGTGCCACCGCAAACCACAGCAACTTTACAGTCACAGGATTCAAAGTATTGACTCAAAGCCCGGAGTACAAAATGCCAGCCGAAGGAATATGAATGATAAATTGGACATAACAAATCAAATTGCAAAGCCTTGGAATACGGCATGAAAAATGACTTGGTGCTGACACTGTCAGGAGCCGTCAGTAAGACGGAGTTAAGGAAAGTAGAGAGCGAGAGAGAGAGAGAGAGCGGAAAAAAATATATCTCATACATAAAAAATGATAGCGATCTCCAGCCTCACCGCCGCGTGTACTGCTAAGCAGGAGGAACGCTCTGCTCCCTCTGACTTATGTTCTGCGGCCTGGCGCTGCTTCTCCTACTCCGCCGCGATGGTACCTCCGCTTAAGGGTCACTGAGCTGGTATGGAAAAGTCGAAAAACATCCAATTAATTGGATCTGGAGGGAGGCATGGATGTCTCTTGGCTGCTTAACATTGATGGTAACAGCGCCACTGCTAGTTCCGTAAACACTTCCGGCCGTAAGCGTGCGGGGGATACAATGGTAAATGATTTTCTTTGAGGAAGGCGGGGTATAAGAGGTCTTCAAGGTCTGGGGATACAATGGTAAATTATTTTCTTTGAGGAAGTTGGGGTATAAGAGCTCTTCGAGGTATGGGGATACGATCTTAAATGTTCTTCTTTGGGGAAGGGGGGTTATAAGAGGTCTTCGAGGTCTAGGGATATGCTGGTAAATAATCTTCTTTGAGGAGGAGGGTATAAGAGGTCTTAGAGGTATGTTGCTACTATGGTAAATGTTCTTCTTTGAGAAAGGGGGGTATAAGAAGTCTTCGAGGTCTGGGGATACAATGGTAAATGTTCTTCTTTGGGCAAGGGGAGTATAAGAGGTCTTTGAGGTCTGGTGGTACGATGGTAAATGTTCTTCTTTGGGGAAGGGGGGTAAAAGAGGTCTTCGAGGTCTGGGGATACGATAGTAAATGTTCTAGTTTGGGGAAGGGGGGTAAAAGAGGTTTTTGAGGTCTGGGGATACTATGGTAAATGTCCTTCTTTGAGGAAGGGGTGTATAAGAGGTCTTCGAGGTCTGAGGATATGATGGTAAATGTTCTTCTTTGAGGAAGGGGGGTAAAGAGGGCTTCAAGGTCTGGGGATACAATGGTAAATGATCTTCTTTGGGAAAGGGGGTATAAGAGGTCTTCAAAGTCTTGGGATACAATGGTACATGTTCTTCTTTGGGGGAAAGGGGGTTCAAGGTGGGGATAATGAAATGGTCTTCAAGGTCTGGGGATATGGGGAAGGGTTGGTATAAGAGGTCTTCAAGGTCTTAAATGGTAAATGTTCTTCTTTAAGGGGAAGGAGGGGGTAAAGAGGGCTTCAAGGTCTGGGGATACAATGGTAAATGATCTTCTTTGGGGAAGGGTTGGTATAAGAGAGTCTTCAAGGTCTGGGGATAAGATGGTAAATGTTCTTCTTTAGGGGAATGGGGGTATAAGAGGTCTTCAAGGTCTGTGGATATGATGGTAAATGATCTTCTTTGAGGAGGGGGGTATGAGAGGTCTTCAAGGTCTGTGGATACGATGGTAAATGTTCTTCTTTGGGGAAGGGGGATATGAGAGGTCTTCAAGGTCTGTGGATACAATGGTAAATGATCTTCTTTGAGGAGGGAGTCATAAGAGGTCTTCCAGGTCTGGGGATATGATGGTAAATGATCTTCTTTGAGGAGGGGGTGAAGGAGGTCTTTGAGGTCGGGGGATATGATGGTAAATGTTCTTCTTTGAGGAAGGGGGTATTAGAATTCTTTGAGGTCTAGGGATAAGAGGTCTTCTGGGGAAGGTCTGGGTATAAGAGGGCTTTGAGGTCTGAGATGGTAAATGAGGTATGTTGCTACTATGGTAAATGTTCTTCTTTGAGAAAGGGGGGTATAAGAAGTCTTCGAGGTCTGGGGATACAATGGTAAATGTTCTTCTTTGGGCAAGGGGAGTATAAGAGGTCTTTGAGGTCTGGTGGTACGATGGTAAATGTTCTTCTTTGGGGAAGGGGGGTAAAAGAGGTCTTCGGGTAGGTCTGGGGATACGATAGTAAATGTTCTAGTTTGGGGAAGGGGGGTAAAAGAGGTTTTTGAGGTCTGGGGATACTATGGTAAATGTCCTTCTTTGAGGAAGGGGTGTATAAGAGGTCTTCGAGGTCTGAGGATATGATGGTAAATGTTCTTCTTTGAGGAAGGGGGGTAAAGAGGGCTTCAAGGTCTGGGGATACAATGGTAAATGATCTTCTTTGGGAAAGGGGGTATAAGAGGTCTTCAAAGTCTTGGGATACAATGGTACATGTTCTTCTTTGGGGGAAAGGGGGTATAAGAGGTCTTCAAGGTCTGGGGATATGATGTTAAATGTTCTTCTTTAAGGGAGGGGGTAAAGAGGGCTTCAAGGTCTGGGGATACAATGGTAAATGATCTTCTTTGGGGAAGGGTTGGTATAAGAGGTCTTCAAGGTCTGGGGATAAGATGGTAAATGTTCTTCTTTAGGGGAATGGGGGTATAAGAGGTCTTCAAGGTCTGTGGATATGATGGTAAATGATCTTCTTTGAGGAGGGGGGTATGAGAGGTCTTCAAGGTCTGTGGATACGATGGTAAATGTTCTTCTTTGGGGAAGGGGGGTATGAGAGGTCTTCAAGGTCTGTGGATACAATGGTAAATTATCTTCTTTGAGGAGGGAGTCATAAGAGGTCTTCCAGGTCTGGGGATATGATGGTAAATGATCTTCTTTGAGGAGGGGGTGAAGGAGGTCTTTGAGGTCGGGGGATATGATGGTAAATGTTCTTCTTTGAGGAAGGGGGTATAAGAATTATTTGAGGTCTAGGGATAGAATGGTAAATAATCTTCTTTGAAGAAGGGGGGTATAAGAGGTATTCAAGGTCTGGGGAAACAATGGTAAATGTTCTTTGAGGAGGGAGGTATAAGAGGGCTTTGAGGTCTGAGGATATGCTGGTAAATGATCTTCTTCGAGGAGGGGGGTATAAGAGGTCTTAGAGGTCTGGGAATATGATGGTAAATGTTCTTCTTTGGGGAAGGGTGGGTGTAACGGTCACCACCGTTTACGACCTTCCACCCACCCACGACAAGCTTATCTGACACACTCCGACAATCCTGCATTCACGATCCATATCAATTCCCCAGAATCAAGACGAGACTCCGCTCTGTACTTGTTCCCAAATGAATGAATGCTTTAATGGTTTATTCTCAGCTTTTTATGCAGTTACAAGCATGTGACAGTAATCAAAGGGACAATGAAATCTCCACCCCCCTAATCACACACTAAGGCTAATTACTAATTAGTGTCCAGACATTTTGGCGCCGATCTTAACAATACACAATCCTTTAGATAATGACATCAAAACACAATACTATCACACAATGATTTGACCTCAACCCACATCTTTAGACAGACGTACTGTCTCCGGCAGAAGGGTCTTTACACTTGGGCATCAATAGGCTATCACACAGTGTTATCACACAATGAAGAGGTCTTGGAGCAGACCTGAATTAACACCTTTACACAATGGACAATGAAATGTCTAGGAGTATATGCAATTGACACCTTTCAAAAGAATGTTTTCCCACATTGAATAACCAACAACTTGTGATATCTCAGGACATCCTGCAAACATGAATTATTATTAATGTCCCATCTCATGTAATACATGAATTATGATTTACTAGCCACCCCATGCCCAAAGGGCACAGGGTGGACTCAGACCCAAGAGTTATCAGAGACTCTGGTTGTCACGGGTCAATACGTTACAGTGGGTATTAAGCCTTGTACACACGATCAGTCCATCCGATGAGAACGGTTTGAAGGACAGTTTTCCGATGAAGCTGACTGAATGGTCTGATGTGCCTACACACCATCAGTTAAAAAAACGATTTTATCAGAACGCGGTGACGTTTACCTGTTTTAACACAACAACGTGCTAAAAAAAACGAAGTTCAATGATTCCAAGCATGCGTCGACTTGATTCTGAGCTTATGCAGCCTTTTAACCGATGCTTTTGCATACTAATGATCGGTTTTGACCCATCGGTCAGCCGTCTATCGGTTCAATTTTAAAGCAAGTTCTATTTTTTTGGACCGAAGGATAATTGACTGATGGGGCCTACACACGATCGGTTTGGACTGATGAAACGGACCTTCAGTACGTTCTCATTGGTTTTGACTGATCGTGTGTACAGGGCTTAAGAAGTCTTCAAGATCTGGGGATATGATGGTAAATTATCTTCTTTAAGGAAGGGGAGGTATAAGAGGTCTTCGAGGTCTAAGGATACAATGGTAAATGAGATTCTTTGAGGAGGGGAGGTGTGAGAGGTCTTCAAAGTCTAGGGATACAATGGTAAATCTTTTTCTTTGGTGAAGGGGGGTTATAAGAGGTCTTTGAGGTCTGGGAATACAATGGTAAATGAGCTTCTTTGGGGAAGGAGGCATAAGAGGTCTTCAAGGTCTGGGGAAACAATGGTAAATGTCCTTCTTTGGGGAAGGGGGGGTATAAGAGGTCATCAAGGTCTAGAGATACAATGGTAAATGTTCTTCTTTGGGGAAGGGGGGTATACAAGGACTTCAAGGTCTAGAGATATGATGGTAAATGTTCTTCTTTGGGGATTGGGGGTATAAGAAGTTTTCAAGGTCTGGGGATTTAATGGTAAATGTTCTTCTTTGGGGAAGAGGGGTATAAGAGGTTGACCTTGCTTTTTACGCCAGTCTCTATGGCTGACCAAAATACCAAGGTTTTTTTTTTTTTTTTGCCAGTGTGTGGCAAAGAGAGTTGTGTTTGACGTTGGGTGCGCTCCAACAGAGCAAAAATAGCAACCGCTCAGATCAATTTTTAACTAGAACACAGGGAGGACGATACACAGAACAAAACGAGGATCCCACGGAATGCTCTGCAGCTAGTTGGTAGGGAAAAAAAGAACATATTAGGCATAAAAATATATAAACTGTATATATATATATATATATATATATATATACACAAAAAAACTAATATATATATATATATATATATATATATATATATATATATACACAATATATAATTTAAACGTGATAACGACCCCAAACACACCTCCAAGATGACCACTGCCTTGCTAGAGAAGCTGAGGGTAAAGGTGGTGGACTGACCAAGCACGTCTCCAGACCTAAACCCTATTAATCAGAATGGTGAAACATTCCCATAGACACACTCCTAAACCTTGTGGACGGCCTTCCCAGAAGAGTTAAAGCTGTTATAGCTACAAAGGGCGGGGCCAACTCAATATTGAACTCTACGAACTAAGACTGGGATGCCATTAAAGTTCATGTGCGTGTAAAGGCAGACGTCCCAATACTTTTGGTAATATAGTGTATGTTCCTGCTGCACCATGTACTTTTATGAAAAAGTATCCATGTTGCTTCCTTTGTGTAATATCCCTGGTGTTCCTGCTAGTCCTTCTGCTTTACCATCAAAAAAACTGACCGCACTAGGCATGAGCACACAGTGTGGTCAGTTTTCTGGCTGTACTGGAAACTGAGCCTGCTCTCCTCACATGATCAGACTTGCCCTGAAACACAGCCCCCCCTCCCCCCGCATAGCCATTCACCGGAAAGGTCAGTGTACTGCTGTTTTTCCTCCCCTAGCTCTTATGCAGCTAAAAACAGAGGGAAACAAGGACCTCTTTCACATGCCCAAATTGGCTATGGTGTTTAAAATGTTTTTTTATGCAAATGTTTTGCCTTTCATTTTTTGTTTTACCTTCTTGCGTCAGTGACAACCAGCCCACCCTTTACCAGTTCTGGTGTCACAGGGACAGGAAGTGAGGTACAATCTCCCCAATGGAGTATATTATTTAAATAAACAATGGACATAAATGTAACTCTTGAGTTTCCAAAATGATAAAAAGAAAAAAAAAAATACAGCTGAAGTATGATTGCCTCTACTGTAGAGCCAATTTAAAACGCCACCCTCTGCCCCCTTCTGGTAAAGCCGGGCATTACACATTTCAATAACGCCAGTAAGTCTTTGTGCGTCGTTGATCTCCATAACATCGGCGCTGACACCGCTGAGCGTCACAGTGAGTCTATCTGCTCATCTCTGTCTTTCAAGTAGCGGCTAACTAAATTGGATTTTTATTTATTCTCTGTCTGCGAAGCATTGTGTTATGTATAAAGTGACGGAGCATTATAAGGGGGCGCCAGGCAATTAACCCGTCTGCATCCCGGGATCTGACAGTAACAGACTCCAGAGGGAGCAGATAAACGTGGATGTGAAAAGGCCAGTGATGATGGCAAAAACCGCAAACAAAATCAAATATTTGCTCTGCGGTTAATACTTACATGGTCGTAAGGGCATCTCCGGACAACATGTTAATCTATCAGCCAACTGTGTACATAATCCAGCAAACATCAATGTTGTGCTAAAGGCAGAAAGTCCCACCGATATGCTCTAAGATTCGTAGACTACGGGGCAGCCAAATGGATTTTCACAGTTATTGTGTACAGGCTCTTGCCAGTCGTTTGATCCCTAAGATCAACATTTCTTGGCATGGCGTCCGTAGACTGTCGGATGGAAAAGATATCTTCCTGAATGACCATAACTGCTGTATCGGTGCTCTAGGTGCCAACCATATATTTGTGGCTCAGAGTTTTCGACTTTTGTGAGCACCCATGTTTCTACTCTATGGGCAGTCCTTAGTTAACATCACCCTAAGACCCTCATTCACATGGCCAAATTTTCTGCACCATGGTCAACATGGATGTTTGAATGAGGCCTACCAAGGTGATCTCATTCTGTAGTGACGACCCAACCTGGTACGGCCCAGTAGGCACCCTATTTGTAGACTTCCTTTGGCCTCCCTAAGACTTTATTTACATGATCGAATTGGTGAGGCCAAAACCGCCGGCCGGTAATTGAGGCCGTGGCTTTGCGGCCTTCTGCAGGACTATGTTTCCTTCTGTGATCTGGCGCCATCTTGTGGTGGTAGTTTGCATGACAAGACTAATGGAGCTTTCCCTGTGTTTTCACTGCCATCTCCTTCCCTGTAAATTAGAGCCCCCAAACATCATGGGCCAGATTCAGTAAGAAGTTACGCGGCGTATCTCGAGATACGCCGCGTAACTTCTTGGGCTGCATTCACATCTAGGCGTTTTTACGCCCGACGCTTGACGCCACATACGCTGGAGGGGAAATTTAACATTCCCCTCTATGGAGATGATTCACATCTCCACGCCGAACGCCTGAAGCCCAAAACAAGTCCCGGACCGTTTTTTTCAGGCGTCTTCGGCGTTCGGCATAGGAGATGATGGACCTCTCCATAAAGGGGGGTTAAAAACTAGGCGGTTTGTCGCCGCAAATCGCGGTACAAAACGCCTCACATTTTACGCCGCAATTCGCAGGTCAGGACGCGCGATTAGGTGTGAATGCAGCCTGATGCCACGTACACACGATCATTTTTTGTGATAAAAAAAAACAACGTTTTCTGTGAAGTAAAAAACGACGTTTTTGAAACGTCACTTTCAAAGACAATTTTGCATACACACCATCGTTTTTTTCACAAAAAGTGAGGTTACGTTCACCACTCTTTTCCATTGAAGCTCGCTTCATAACTAGCTTCTGGGCATGCGCGGGTTGAAAAACGTCGTTTTAAACGACGTTTTTGCTACACACGGTGACTTTTTGTGAAACAAAAAACGACGTTTTGAAAAACGACACAAAAAATTCAAGCATGTTGGAATTTTTTTTGGGTCGTTTTTTGAAGACAAAAAACGACGTTTTGCCCACACACGATCAATTTAAATGAAGTTTTAAAAAACGTCGTTTTTTTTCATCGCAAAAAACGACCGTGTGTACGCGGCATAAGATGCGCCGGCGTATCTTTTTTCTGTATTCAGAAAACAAGATACGCCGGGATTGAGCTAAGATACGAGCGGCGTAAGTGTATTTCGGCGTAAGTGTATTATCTTAGTTGCATATTTACGCTGGCCGCTAGGTGGCGCTTCCGTCGATTTACGCGTCGAATATGTAAATTAGCTAGATACGCCGATTCACGAACGTGCGCCTGGCCGTCGCAGTAAGATACGCCGTTTACCTAAGGGCTTTTTCAGGCGTAAAGATAAACCACCAAAACCAGCCAATGTTAAGTATGGACGTCGGAACAGCCGTTGAATTTCACGTCGTTTATGTCGTTTGCGTAAGCCGATTCGGAATGGGGCTGGGCGTAAGTTACGTTCACGTCGTTTTCATTGAGTATTTGCGACGTGATTTGGAGCATGCGCACCGGGATACGTCCACGGCCGGCGCATGTGCAGTTCATTCGACGCTTCATTTACGTGGGGTCACTGTTCATTTCAATACAACACGCCCCCTACCTGCCCAATTTGAATTTCGCACACTTACGCCGGGCAATTTACGGAGCAAGTGCTTTGTGAATACAGCACTTGGCTGTAAAAGTTGCGGAGGCGTAGCGTAAATAGCATACGCTACGCCCGCAGGAAGATACGCGCACCTACGTGAATCTAGCCCATTATATATTTTTTTATTCTAACACCCTAGAGAATAAAATGGCGGTCATTGCAATACTTTCTGTCACACCGTATTTGCGCAGCGGTCTTACTAGCGCACTTTTTTGGGGGGGGGGGATGCACCTTTTCCCCCCCAAAAAAGGCAACAGTAAAGTTAGCCCATTTTTTTTTATATTGTGAAAATTTACACCAAGTAAATTGATACCCAACGTGTCACGCTTCAAAATTGCCCCCGCTCGTGGAATGGCGACAAACTTTTACCCTTTAAAATCTCCATAGGCAGCATTTAAAAAATTCTACAGGTTGTATATTTTGAGTTACAGAGGAGGTCTAGGGCTAGAATTATTTCTCTCGCTCTACCATTTGCGGCGACACCTGACATGTGTGGTTTGAATACCGCTTTCATATGCCGGATCTACTCGCGTATGTGTTTGCTTCTGCGCACGAGCTCGGCGGGACGGAGGCGCATTTCTGGCTCCTAACTTTTTTAGCTGGCTCCTAGATTCCAAGCAAATTTGTCAAACCCTGGTTTACATGCATATTGCGCATACTTTACGAAAATATCTCTTCAGTCCTCAACCAGCCATGCTGGTACTTGTAGTCCTTGAGCTCCCTCAGTGAAATGGGCAGCAGCTTTTCTTTCCCTTAGCCCTTGCTACATTCATATATTGTATTTTTTATTTTTTGCTTTGTCAATAATGGCCAACATTCTTCGCCAAAGTTCCGATAATCCACAAAAGCCATAAACCCAATAACTGCCTTCAAAAAGCTCCCGGCTCAATATATAAATATGCAAGGTGGAGTCTATTTTGGGAATTTCTCCTGAATCTGGGCTCAATTAAGGGTTATTATTGTCGAGATGGAAAAAAAAATGAAGGTTAACCTGCCAGCGTGAATTGTAATTAGCGGCATTATTGCGCTCAAGAGGAGACCGTCTATCCATACAAGACCCATTAGCTAAAGTGTTTATTAGTTTATTGATTCCACCTTGTAAAAACATCGGCAGGAGAGGAAGCGGCAGAGCGGCTGAGCCCGGCGGTGTCCTAACGGCTCGAGGGGAGTCTGTTCCTGTACGCCTCCGGGGGCCTCTGTTCCTGCGTCGCCTACGATATGGGGTGGCCAATTACATTCGCAAGTTTGTCTGTCAAAGTCTTTGGAAAATTATCTTTAGGGACCTTTTCTTTGAGGCAAAAAGTTCTTGTGTAATTGTGAGCGCTCAGTAAGTTATATCGACCAATTACAATTTATCTTACAGCGTGCTGTTTTCAATAGATTTATCGAAATTTGTAAAGAAAAAAAGAAATGGTTGCAGGGTTTACTTTTACAAAGTTACAACAATACAGAGTAACAATATGGGTTAGTATAAGATTAAAGAGTAAAACTTTACTTTGGATACTACAGCATTTATCAATCTTTTTTTAAGTTGTGGTAAATGTTACTTATCAATGGGAAACCTAAGCCTGGGACAATGCGCACATCCACCTTGGTGAAATTAACTTTACATCAGAGTTCCCCCCTCACATCACAGATCCCAATCTCATCAGATACCCCCCTGTACATCAGAGGTCCCCCCATCTAATCATAGATCCTCATCTCATCAGAGGTCCCCCTCACATCAGAGGTCTCCCATCACATCACAGATCCTCATCTCATCAGAGGTCCCCCTTACATCAGAGGTCCCCCATCACTTTAGAGGTTCCCCATCACATAGGAGGTTCTCCCATCACATTGGAGGTCCCTCCTTCACATCAGAGATCCCCATCGTATCAGAGGTCCTCATCACATTAGAGGTCCTCCCATCACATTAGAGGTCTCTCTTTCACATTAGAGTTCCCCCTTTTCACATCAGAGGTCCTCATTACATCAGAGGTCCTCATCACATTAGAGTTCCCCCTTTTCACATCAGAGGTCCTCATCACATCAGAGGTCCTCATCATATTAGAGTTCCCCCTTTTCACATCAGAGGTCCTCATCACATCAGAGGTACTCATCCCATCAGAGGTCCTCATCACATTAGAGTTCCCCCTTTTCACATCAGAGGTCCTCATCACATCAGAGGTCCTCATCACATTAGAGGTCCTCCCATCACATTATAGGTCTCTCATCACATCAGAGGCCCCTGTTTTACACAGGCGGCCCCCCATCACATCATAGGTCCTCATCACATCAGAGGTCCCAGCTTCACATCAGAGGGCCCCCATCTCATCAGAGGCCCTTCATCACATCAGAGGTACCCCTCACATCAGAGGTCCGCTATCACTTCAGAGGTCCCCTCATCATATTAGAGGTCCTCATCACATCAGAGGTCTTCATCACATTAGAGTTCCCCCTTTTCACATCAGAGGTCCTCATCACATCAGAGGTCCTCATCATATTAGAGTTCCCCCTTTTCACATCAGAGGCCCCTGTTTTACACAGGCGGCCCCCCATCACATCATAGGTCCTCATCACATCATAGGTCCTCATCACATCTGAGGTCCCAGCTTTACATCAGAGGGCCCCCATCTCATCAGAGGTCCTTCATCACATCAGAGGTACCCCTCACATCAGAGGTCCGCTATCACTTCAGAGGTCCCCTCATCACATCACAGATCCTCCTCTCATCAGAGGTTTCCCCTCACATCAGAGGTCCCTCATGACTTCAGAGGTTCCCCATCACATTAGAGGTCCTCCCATCACATTAGAGGTCCCTCCTTCACATCAGAGATCCCCATCACATCAGAGATCCTAATCACATTAGAGGTCCCCCTTTTCACATCAGAGATCCCTATCACATCAGAGGTCCTCATCACATAAGGGGTCCCCCTTTTCACATCAGAGATCCCCATCACATCAGAGGTCCTCATCACATTAGAGGTCCCCTTTTTCACATCAGAGGTCCTCATCACATCAGGGGTCTTCATCACATTAGAAGTCCCCTTTTTCACATCAGAGGTCCTCATCACATCAGAGGTCCTCATCACATTAGAGGTCCTCTTTTTCACATCAGAGGTCCTCATCACATCAGGGGCCCCTGTTTTACACCAGAGGCGCCCCATCACATCATAGGTCCTCATCAAATCAGATGACCCAGCTTCACATCAGAGGTCCCCCATTTCATCAGAGGTACTTCATTATATCAAATGTCTCCCTTCACATCAGAGGTCCCCCATCTCATCAGGGGTTGCTCCTATTTCATCATAGTCCCCCTTCACATCAGAGGGCCTTTCTTAAAACCAAAGGTCCCCTTTTACATCAGAGGCCCCCATCACATCAGAGGTTGCTCCTATTTCATCATAGTCCCCCTTTACATTAGAGTTCATGTCAGAAGCCCCCGTTTACATCATAAGTCTCCCAATCACATCAGAGACCCCTTCCTCTTATCACATCAGAGGTCCTCCCATCACATTAGAGGTCCCCCACCTCACCAGAGGTCCCCCTTTACATCAGAGGTCCCCCACCTCGTCAGAGGTCCCCCTTCACATAAGAGGTCACCCTTGACATCAGAGGTCCTCCCTTCACATCAGGCCTCGTACACACGATCAAATCTGTCTGCTGGAAACAGTCTGCTAGACCGTTTCAGCAGACAGATTCGATCGTGTGTACGGGCAAACAGACGGATTTGGCCACCCGACAGATTTCAAAGCATGCTTTGAAATCTGTCGGCTGGGAACCCGTCCGCACACGCGCCGAATGATTTCGACGCATGCGCGGAAGTGTTTTACTTCCTGGTGCGGTGACGTGGCGGCGTCAACGTCACCGCCACGTCACCGACACGTCAGCGCGCTGTCTGCTGGCGGGGATTTTGGTTTGCTCGTGTGTACACGCGAGCAAACCAAAATCCCAGCAGACAGATTTGTTCAAATCGGTCGGTCCGACCGATTTGAACAAATGGATTTACTCGTGTGTACGAGGCCTCAGAGGTCCTCCCTTCACATCAGAGGTGTCCCATCTCATCAAAGGCCCCAATCATATCAGAGGTCCTCCCTTCACATCAGAGAATTTGATTTTATATTCAACTATATAGATCAGACCAAAATAAGGGACACATGAGGAGGAATGAGGGACAGAGGGACATTGCTCCAAATCAGAGACAGTCCCTCGAAATCAGGGACAGTTGGGGGCTATGGTTATGGGCCCAACACACGTACGTATAGCAGATTGGCAGTGCGTGTTACATACTGGTGGAAAAATACCCCCAAAAAACACTTAGGTCATTATCTCAACTCACATTCAGGTGACTATCATTTCCTTAAGGATGACAACTTACAACTGCTTTAATATTTTATCCTTGGCAAGGGTTTCCTTTAATATGGCCAGCAGTAGTATCCAATGCAGTGTATGACTCTACCAGCAGATGGCGCCAAATTGAATTCATTATTATATGAAATGCAGATAATAATCTCATTTACTTAGTCCCACTAAGGCTAGAAATATTTTATATTTTAAACGTTTACTCCGTGCTAACATCTGGTCTGTGCAACCCAAAACCCGGCCTGGTCTAAAGAGATTTATAGGAGTGATTAGAGATCATTAGACTGAGGAAGAGTGTTGCCCAAACTGTGGGCCAAACATCATGCACAAATACCTAATGAAATCCGTACCGTGCAGAAAATAACATTTAAAATCTGTCACTGTGGTGTGAAAAATCCACGTTTCTAAAGCTATCCACACACATTACAGTCATATTTTATTGCAAAGTTTAGAATTCAACTGTAAAAATAATTATATTTGATGGTGAGCTCATGCATGCTAAGTAATGTGTCATTAACACCAGTGTTGTAAGTAACGGAGTTACAATAAACGCAGTTACCTAACGCAGCCCCTTTTGAGGGTAACGAGTAATCTACCTGATTACTCTTCCCCTCACAGTAACGCAGTTCCCATTACTTGGGCGGCATTACTGCAATTACATCTACCGCCACTAGATGACAGCAGAGTAATTGCTTCTCCCGGCGCTGTGAACATAAATATGGGTGGAACTCCACTTTAGAATCATGTGACCGCTGTGATGTCCTGTCACAGCGGTCTGAAAACTCCCAATCGCAAGGAGCTCTGGATACAATGAGCCCCTTCCGCCTCACACTGACCTATCACCGGGGAACAACTCACATCGATCACACACACTGTGTGCGCAACCTAATCAATGATCCGGGGAACACATGGCCGGAACAAAATGTTCCACAGAACAAACGTTCCCTATACAACACAGTGTACACAGCGACATCTAGTGGTCAACATGGTAAGTGCAGGACACCTACTGTATACAGACCAATAATCAGCAGGTTATTTTTGGTCAGTAATTTCATCTCTTTATCAGACAACAAAGATATTAGCTGCACATACATGGTGGGATGGATGCACCTAGGCTGGGATATACACGAGATCACCATTTGTTTCCGGTTTTCTTCTCTCAAAGATCTGGCATTCTTTTGTCTTGGAGTATTAACTCACTGCTCCCTGGCAAGCGCCCGTCACCTGCTTCTCAACAAAGCATTGTAGAATATAAAAAAAAAAAAATTCAGTTACTTTGCTGAGTAACTAATTACTTTTTCAATGTAGTAACTGAGTCACTAACGCAATTACTTTTTCGGAGAAGTAATTTGTAACTGTAACTAATTACTTTTTTAAAGTAAGATGAGCAACACTGATTAACACTACTCTCCCTTCATCTCTATTTTTGATCAGGCATCATCCAGGGCAGGGATGGACTGGCCATCGGGACTACAGGGAGTTTCCCATTGGGCCGATGGCTCAGTGGGCCGGCTTCAGTGACAGCGAACCGCCGCCCCCACTCCGCTCCTCTGTCTCTCCCTTCCCGCAGCCAGGGCTGGACTGGGACAAAAATTTGGCCCTGGACTTCATTCAGACTGGCCCACTTTGACAGTTCTCTCCCAAGGTTGGCCAGACAACTCCCGCATCCTCCTGGCCACCCAAGCCCCCTCTCCCCCTTCACTAGCCACTAGCAGTTCAACTTTATTAGTGTAGAACGCCTGGTACTGGTACTTGTATAAGCAGTGGGGAAGCTAGACATTATTTCACCCGGGGCAAGGAATCAGTTCGGTGCCCCCCTTATGGGACAAGATTAGGCAGAAGTGAGAAACTCCCAGGCCATAGCTGTTGAGTCAGCTGTCTGTCCCCTCCCCCGTGCTCCTCTGTCATCATTCCCCTGCTCCTCTGGTCCTCCCCCTGCTTCTTTGTTCCCAACAGGTAAACGCTGTGGGGAGGGAGAGGAGGTGAGCACTGCGGGAAGGGAGAGACAGAGGAGTGGAGGGGGGTGGTGGTCCGCTGTCACTGAAGCCGGCCCACTGAGCCATCGGCCCACCGGGAAACTCCCTGTAGTCCCAATGGCCAGTCCATCCCTGCCCGCAGCGCTCACCTCCTCTCCCTCCACACAGCGCTCACCCGGGGGAGGGGGGGGGACAGAGAAGCAGGGGGAGGACCAGAGGAGCAGGTCTGGGAGTTTCTCACTTCTGCCTAATCTTGTCCCATAAGGGGGGGGGGCACCGAACTGATTCTTTGCCCCGGGTGAAATAATGTCCAGCTTCCCCACCGCGTTCTGACACAATCGGTTTTGGAACTGATGGTGTGTACGCACATCAGACCATCAGGCCACTTCAGCAGTGACCCAATGAAAACGGTCCTTTGGACCGATCGTGTGTACGCAGCCTTAGAGTAGCAGTACCAGCCGTTGTTCTCTAATAAAGTAGAATGGCTAGTGGCTAGTAAGGGGGAGAGGGGGCTTGGGTGGCCGGGGGGGGGGGGGTTGGAGTTGTCCGGCCGCCATGGGAGAGACCTGTCTGGATGAAGTCCAGGGGCCAACTTTTTGTCCCAGTCCAGCCCTGATCCAGGGTCATCTACTTGACAGCGTTCACAAATCTCTGACACAGATCGACCTCTTTCTGCAGCCTCTCACCTTGTAACGTGGCACAAATGTGCAATCTGATCACTGGGATGAGAGGAGAGTGAGGAAATGCTTTCTCATGCCTGCAGAAAAGTGATGACATCATCTTAGTCTAGGCAAAATCGCCAGGCTGGAGCTCAAGAATGGCTTTTTAATATCAAAAGGTGGGGCTCATATTTAAGGCTATGATGTACAAAGGAACGGTGCTCAGAGGTGGGTAGGGGGCAAAGACTAGGGATGACTTGGAAAATGGGATTTCCTGTACCTATTCTTTTAGAAAAGAAGTCCTGCTGACAGGTTATGGTGAGCAGGGCTGTCTTAATGAAAGGGCACACCTGGGCACTGCCCAGAGGCCCCAGCTGCATGGGGGGCCCCTGCCCTTTCCTCAAAGCAGCTGGTCCTTGAGCCCGGGCTGCCCCTCTACATCCCAGCTATCCCCCCAGAACTCTGACCCCTCTACACCCTACATATTCCCTACCTCCTACCTACATGATTTCTGTTTACCTGTACTGTCTCCATTGAAGGGGCCCCAGAGCAGGGCTGTCTTAATGAGAGGGCACACCTGGGCACTGCCCAGGGGCCCAAGCAGCATGGGGGGCCCCTGCACTATCCCCAATGCAGCTGGTCATTGAGACCACGCTGCCCCATAATTGGGGGCCCCATGATGGCACTGAGAGTGATAGATACACAGGGGAGGCAGTCTGCCTCCTACCTACTTGATGTCTGTTTACTTGCACTGTCATCATTGTAGGGGGCCCCAGAGCTTTACTTTGCCCAGGGGCCCATGATGCTATTAAGACGGCCCTGCCCCAGAGCATTCCTTTGCCCAGGGGCCCATGATGCTATCAAGACGGCCCTGCCCCAGAGCATTACTTTGCCCAGGGGCCCATGATGCTATTAAGATGGCCCTGATGGTGAGCTGGGATTACAGGAACCATAAATTCTCCAGGGATTCATTTCTGAGCACAGAAGAGCCTTTTTGGAGGAACCATTGATTTGCTCATGTAGATCTAGGGAACAGGTCAACATTAAGGAACCAAAAGGTCCCCTGGGATCCTGAGCATAGCACAGAAAAGCCTGCTTGGAGGAATCTTACCCTGACAGGTTATGGTGAGCTGGGCCTAAAGGAATCAAAACGTCTCCAGGAATTCATTCCTGAGCACAGCACAGAAGTGCTTTCTTGGAAGCGCAATTGCTTTGCTCATGTAGATCTAGGGAACAGGTCAATGTTAAGGACAGCTACACAATGGACAATAGATGTGACAATTCACCATACCTGGGAACTCTCAGAATTTTACTATGGCAGGTTATGGCGAGTCGGACTTAAAGGAATCAAAATGCCCCCCTAAGATACTGAACATATCAAAGAAGTGCCTTCTTGGAGGAACTGGTGCTTTGTCCTTGCAGAGCTAGGAGAACAGGTCCAATTCAATGGTAGCCACCTGTAACACTACCCCCGGAGGAGCTGCTGGTTGTTTTGGGTGGCACATTTACTTCCCCCAAATTCCTAGAGGTGAATGATGCATATTGCATATAGTAGAAGTAAAGGAATTTCCAGACAGGTGCTCTTTGCTGTGCTCTTTATTACCCAGCCGGGTAAAAACAATAAACTTGTGGCGAGGAAAATAAAGTTGAAGAAGAGAGGAGAAAAGCAAATTCAGGCGTGATGATAGGGAAACAGTCCTGCTCCCAAACGTAACACTTCTATGTGCCACCCCTGCCTGAGTGGGTTTAGTGCACCTGGACAGGCCTCTCTCACTGACCTGGCAGCTGGAGTATCACTCGAACATTTGTAGGATAAAGTCTCTGCCACAGACCCTCCTTGGTGAACTTGAAGTTGGAGGAAAATTCTCTGCCACAGACCCTCCTTGGTGAACTTGAAGTTGGAGGAAAATTCTCTGCCACAGGCCCTCCCTGATTTGTAGCTACGAAGGAAATCCCCCTTAGCAGAATTACGCCTGGATCTCCTTCAACTTGTCGCCCAGGTACCGACTGACAGGTGATCAATCCTTCAGTGTCCGGCTACCTCGATCCCCGGTGGTTTGTCGAGGCCCCTTTGGATTACCAGCCTCTCAATGGCGCACCTCAGACGGACTCTCCACCAAACATCAATACAGCTTGGGATCCTCAAAGGTGGGACTGGGTCCCCGTCGCTGTTCAGATGCTCCGGGCCATCGTGGTCCCAGAACCAGAAACACCGTGTGGCACGCACGCCTCGGCCAGGTAGGCCATAACGCCGGGGCGCCGTGATGTGGTCACCCTAAAGGTGGGTGCCACCCTCAAAGAAGAAGACCCAGAATCAATGGCGTCTGCCAAATAAATACCCCTCCGCAGCATGCACAGCAAGGTCAAACCCTCCTGATTGGCTGTTGGAAAAGAGCACCCAAACCTTGACTCCACTGCTGCCACCTACAGCACCGGGGTTGGAAGAACACCCCAGCACAGCAGAATAAGCCTACAGAACAGCCAAGCTGAGACAGAGACCCTGTTTAACACATAACAATTTGGAGCAGAGTTTAACTACACTCTGATCTCCCTCTAAATTTAACTAGCACCCGGTACTGTAAAGTAACCAGGTGTTACACATCCAATGGACAGTAGCTACCATTAAAACTGTTCCCCAGTTCTAAATTGGCAAAGCACTGGTTCTTCTATGAAGGCTCTTCTGTGCAATGCTCAGGATACCAAGGGGGCTTTTTGAACACTTTACACCCAACTCACGATACCCCGTCAGGGTAAAACCCTGAGAGTTCTCAGGTATGAAAAATTGCCACCAGCTATTGTCCATGATGTGGTGGCTGCCATAAAATTGGACTTATTCCCTAGTTCTGTAGTTCTGCATGGCCAGAGCACTGGTTCCACCAAGAAGGCTCTTCCTTGATATACTTAGTATCCCAGGGTGGAGCGGGGGGGGGGGGCTTGTTCCTTTAAGCCCAGCTCGCCATACCCTGTCAGGTTAAAACCCTGAGAGTTCCTAGGTTCCACCAGCTATTGTCTATGATGTGGCTGCCATAAAATCAGACCTGTTCCCAAGCTCTGCAAAGACAACGCACAAGATCCTTCAATAAGACTTTTTTTGTGCTACGCCCAAGATCCTGGGAGGGCTTTTTGGCTTTTTTTAAGCCTAATTCACCATAATCTTTCAGGATGAAATTCTGAAAGTTCTCAGATATGATGCATTGCCACCAGGTATTGTCCACGAAGTGGCTGCCAATAAATTGGACCTGTTCCCCTAGTTCTGCATTGCCAAAGCACTGGTTCCACCAAGAAGGCTCTTCTTTGATATACCTAGTATCCCAGGGTGGACCGGGGGGCGGGGGTTTGTTCCTTTAAGCCCAGCTCACCATACCCTGTCAGGGTAAAACTCTGAGAGACATCAGGTATGATAAATTACCACCAGCTATTGTCCATAATGTGGCTGCCATAAAATTGGACCTGTTCCCAAGCTCTGCACAGGCAAAGCACCAGATCCTCCAATAAGACACCTTTGTTCTACGCCCGGGGAGGGCTTTTTGGCTTTTTTTTAAGCCTAATATACTATAATCTTTCAGGATAAAATTCTGAAAGTTCTCAGGTATGATGCATTGCCACCAGCTATTGTCCACAAAGTGGCTGCCAATAAATAGGACCTGTTCCCCTAGTTCTGCATGGCCAAAGCACTGGTCTGGTTCCACCAAGAAGGCTCTTCTTTGCTATACTCAGTATCCCAGGGGGAGGCGTGTTCCTTTAGGACTAACTCACCACCATAACCTGTCAGGGTAAAACTCGGAGAGTTCCCAGGTATGATGAATTACCGCCAGCTATTGTCCATGCGGTATTAAGAAAAACGCATTCCTGAGCTCCCTACAATGGTTCTTCTGTGGACAAGTGCTCGTCATTCCATCCTCAGCTGAATAAGTGGTTACTGTGGAAACTTAAAGAGGACCATTCTTCTTCGGTGGGTAACCGAGGAAGGGGGGGGGCAGCGTGGGCTGGATAATTATTAGCTGGTTCATACATCTGTCAAAGCAGGGGTCATAGGTCAGGGAGTGTGACCCTCATCTATGTTAATGATATCAGTCTCTGCTCCCATTATATTCCTGTCTAGCTTGTAATAAGCTTACTTAGGAGACCTCACAGCCAGGACCCCGAACAGAGCATGACGTAGTGTCGCTTGTTATTAAATCCCACATCTCATCTTCAAACATTAACTCAACCATCAGCTTAAACCGGAGACTGGAGATGAGCGGCGTGATTTTGAAGAATCAATTTTGCCACAAAATCACAATTTTTTTATTTTGAGACTTTTTTTTAGGGGTGTATTTGTGTCCTATCACTTTAAGATTTTTATTTTAATATTTTCATTTTATTATTATTATTATTATTATTATTATTAATTTATTTTTTCAGATTAAAAAAGAAATTATAGAATAAAAAAAAAGCTAAAAAGAGGTTAGAAACAGGTCTACTTGAAAAGAACAATTTAAAGCCCATTGCACCTAACTTCTCACTTCAATTCGTTTC
The DNA here is from genome assembly GCA_029574335.1 of Rana kukunoris. Lineage (NCBI taxonomy): Eukaryota > Metazoa > Chordata > Amphibia > Anura > Ranidae > Rana > Rana kukunoris. The sequence goes on from CM056050.1 coordinate 606,035,617, forward strand.
ACCATAATGGAGGAACTGAAGTTTCCTAATTTGGGCAAATTAAATCCTTTAATTTTGCTCATTCTTTCGAAGGTCAGTTTAAACCAGAAACTCATAATAGCAGTCGGTGGTTCACTAGGACTGGATGTAGGTGGTGGCCCTTGAAGCTTGCAACTTTAATAATAAAGTCCTATGGTCACCAGTTGTCTTGACCTAAACCTTTTGCCGCGTACACACGATCATTTTTCGGCATGGAAAAAAACGTAGTTTTTCAGCATGTCCAAAAAACAACTTCTTTCCAACTTCATCATTAAAAACGAGTAAAAAAGCATTCGATATTTACCACCAGGATTTTGCTGCCGGTATTTGTCATAAAACAGAAAGGGGGTCAAGGGGACCCCCACACTGCTTTCTGACAAATAGCTGTTTGCTAAGGAGTGGACCGAGAGGCCGGCTACTGCGTCCTGATGATTCATCAGCTGTCAGTGGGTTTCCCGCTGACAGCTGAATGTAAAAAAAAAAAAAATTAAAGATGATAAAAAAAATCTGTGTGCCCCCCACAATGCATACCAGGCCCTTACGCGTCTGGTGTGGATTTTAAGGGGAACCCCTCACCACAATTAAAGAAAATAAATGGCGTGCCCCCTAAAAATCCATACCAGACCCTTATCCAAGCATGCAGCCTGGCAAGTCAGGAGAAGGGGGGGGGGTGAGCGAGCGCCCTACCTCCTGAACTATACCAAGCCACATGCCCTCAACATGGATGGTGGGTGCTTTGGGGTGCTTTCTACCCCTCCCCACCCCAAAGCACCTTGTCCCCACAACCGTGGCCAGTGGTTGTGGGGGGCTTATCAGAATATGAAAGATCCCCCAGATTCTGGCCTCCCAATGTGAATAAGTATGAGGTATTCACCAGTATGTGATGTCAAAGCCCCCCACCCCAAAGCACACACTCCCCCATGTTGAGAGCATGTGGCCTTGTATGGTTGAGGGGGGTGTACAAGCTCTTGGCCTCCCCCCATGTGAATGAGTATGGGGTATACACCAGTCCGTGATATCAGAGCCCCCTCACCCCAAAGCACCCACCCTCCCACCATGTTGAGAGCATGTGGCCTGGTATGGTTGGGGGGATGCTTGCTCGGATAAGGGTCTGGCATAGATTTTGGGGGGGAACCCAAGCTTTTTTATTTTGATGTGGAGCTCCCCTTAAAATCCATGCCAGACCTGAAGGGTCTGGTAGGCATTGCGGGGGGGACCCCACGCTGTTTTTTTCATCATTTTTAATTGTTGCCTTTTTTTTTTGCATTCAACTGTCAGCAGGGAACCCACTGACAGCTGATGAGTCATCCGTTGTTAAGGACGCGGCAGTCTGCTTCCCAGCCCGCTCCTTAGGAACCAGATTAACGTGGTAAATTACTGCATTAAATGATGCAAATTTACCACTAAATCGAACAAATACCGCATTCAGTATTTAACGCAAAATTCTTAATGAATTGAACACTTGCACAATTGTTACCGCATATAGTATTTTACCGAATTTTATGAGCTGTTATTTAACTCTTAGTGAATTTACCCCTTACTATTCAACATTTCCACAAATTTGTGGCAAATAATTCTTGCTATCTGGAAACAGTCGGAAAACCACAATGCATGCGCAGCATTAGTAAAAGGGATCACAGCTCTGAGTGGGCGATTCTAAAGAATTAGCGGTATGGGGGCGTGATCCGGGCGGGACCGCCAAGAAGGTGGCTATGATATGTGTGGGTCATGCATGGGGAGTGACAGTGTCCTGGGCACTGAGATTGAGATAAAGATGTTAGCAAGTATGCACATAGAGCTCGCTTACACCGGTGTTGCCATCTTAAGAGCCATCTGCAGTGGATCACTTTTCAGAGGGTGTTCAACATGCAGTGAGGAAGCGTTAGGTTGCCTCCCCACCCCCCTGTTTAAACACCTAAAAATCTCACCACGCCTCAACTGTGAGACAGTTGTGGCATAATCCTATTTGAGGGCGGAATTGGATCTTGGATTATGGCCCCGGCATGTCTACCTCTCTTCACTAATTTTGCAACTTTGGAGGAAGTAGCTAGGGAGTGGTAAAAACACAGCTCAACCAGGTGGTTGTTTTTTTTTTACCACCCCCAAATGTAACTATAAATGAGGCCCTAATACAAACAGAAGCAACAGCGCTGCTACCCATACAACATATCAATAAAAAGAGCTCCTGGGTGCCCGATCCACAGCTGAGTGCATATATAGGAAGATGATCCCCACACCAAGAGTTGCTCTTTAACAAATCTTCATCTTTATTCAGAAACCACAGTCCACAACCACAGATAAAAATCAGTTGACGCATTTCAGCCTACGAGGCCTTAGTCATAACAGTTATGACTAAGGCCTCATAGGCTGAAACCCGTCAACTGATTATTATCTGTGGTTGTGGACTGTGGTTTCTGACTAAAGATGAACATTTTGTAAAGAGCAACTCTTGGTGTGCGGATCCTCTTTCTAAATGAGGCCTTAGTGAATAGATTTGCCGCTTCGGCAAATCTGGAAAAATTGGGTTAGTATTTTTTTCCCCAATTCCCAAATGTATAAAATGCCTGAACAGGTGCAGAACAGGTTCAGACAAGTTTGTCTGATTCCCTCGAGATTTACACAATTGGTGAATCCAGGCAATTAGCATTTTTTAAATCCTTCAGCCCGTATTGAGTTAAAATTGGAGATTTCTGGGGGAAAAAATTAGATTAGCGCTGATTTTCTACCGGTAGAAAAATGTAAAACGTCCCTCTGATTTCTTTATTACCTTTCATCTGTTTTCCGGCGTCGTCATACTGCTTCGTATGTGACAAATTAACTTTAATTGGTCCAGGAAATTTTCCATGTTGCTGGAAAATTTAATTTAGGGCTAGCAAGCCTTTTTTCAGCAGTCAGTTGTACGCTTCAGTTCACCTAATTTGAAAGAATAATTGTGATCGAATAAAAAACAAGAACCTCCATAAGCAATTTCATAGAAAGCCGTTGGATTTTTTTTTCTCCCGGTCTCAGGCTGGGATTCTCGATTGTCCCACGTTCAATAGAAAATTGTGGAATTTTTATTTTAATTATTTTTTAATTTTGATTAGAAGTCCAATTAAAACTAAGATAGAACAATCAGATTTCCATGTGTATTGTCAGTTTAAAGCATGGGTCTTCAAACTATGGCCCTCCAGTTGTTCAGGAACTACAATTCCCATCATGCCTAGTCATGCCTGTGAATGTCAGAGTTCCTCATGGGATGTGTAGTTCCGCAACAGCTGGAGGGCCGTAGTTTGAGGATCCCTGGTTTAAAGCAACCCTTTTCTTTGTTATGAACTATAAACACGTAACCATTCAGAGAATAAAACCTCCCAGTCTCAGTTGGCCAATGAGTGCCACCATTTTGCCTCATATGAGAAGATTATGGTTGGAAAAGACCCTGGCATTACAGTATGTCTTTTGCTTTCCCAGCCTCACATACAGCATAGGGAAGGTATACCATGCTTCCAATACCGGAGAACCCATTGCCCATTGAGTACCCTCATCTTGCCTCATTGGAGGAGGTTATGGTTGGAAACAGTGTTGCTCATCATCCTTTAAAAAAGTAATTAGTTACAGTTACAAATTACTTGTCCGAAAAAGTAATTGAGTTAGTGACTCAGTTACTACGTTGGCAAAGTAATTAGTTACTCAGCAAAGTAACTGACTTTTTTTTTGCCGGCGTATGACGACCCGCTAATTTTTCAGCTAAAATTTGGGTTTTGGGATATACTCACTGTATAAGACGATCTCTCACTGTGCCATCTGTAACATGCCTCATTGTGCCATTTGTAACATGCCTCACTGACAGTGAGGCATGTTACAGGCACAGTGAGGCATGTTACAGGCACAGTGAGGCATGTTACAGGCACAGTGAGGCATGTGAGGCATGTTACAGGCACAGTGAGGCATGTGAGGCATGTTACAGGCACAGTGAGGCATGTTACAGGCACAGTGAGGCATGTGACAGGCACAGTGAGGCATATGAGGCATGTTACAGGCACAGTGAGGTATGTGAGGCATGTTACAGGTACAGTGAGGCATGTGAGGCATGTTACAGGCACAGTGAGTGAGGCATGTTACAGGCACAGTGAGGCATGTATGATGGCACAGTCACTGTGCCATCATACATGCTTTACTGTGCCTGTAAAATGCCTCGACGACAATCTGCCTACCTTCTCCTGTTCTCCATATCTGTCAGACGTCGGCGGCCATCCTCCATTATTCAAAATCCGCGCCTCCTCCTCAGGCTGTGATCGTGATAGGCGGAACAGTAATTTTCCCAGCAGAGCCTCTGTTCAGTGTTCCGCCTATCACTGATGTCCTCTCGTCCGAGGCTGAGGATGAGAAGGCATCCGTGATAGGCTGAACACTAAACAGAGGCTCTGCTGGGAAAATTACTGTTCTGCCTATCACGGATGGAACAGTCAGAGGGGGAGGCGTGCTTTTTTAATAATGGATGGCCGACGGCGATGGCTGAGTCAGAGGTAGGTGTAATTACGGTAACGCCGCCCAAGTAATGGGAACGGCGTTGCCGTGAGGAGAAGAGTAATCTGGTGGCTGCGTTAGGTAACAGCGTTTATTTTAACGCCGTTACTTACAACACTGGTTGGAAAGGAACCATAATTGTGAATCTTGCTTTCCTAGCCTATGCATAGAGAAGGTAGACCAAGCTGCCATAGGCCAGAGAGCCCAATGCTCATTGAGTGTCCCTATCTTGCCTCATTGGAGAAGGTCATTGAGTGTCACCATCTTGCCTCATAAGGCCGCGTACACACCATAAGTTAACCAGAGGACAGCGGTCTGATGGACCGTTTTCATCGGTAAAAAACGATCGTGTGTAGGCCCCATCGGTTACTTAACCTTCAGTTAAAAAAAAGACAACTTGCTTTAAAATTGAACCGATGAACGCCTAACCGATAGGTCAAAACCGATCGTTAGTAGGCACCGCGTTCTGACACGATCGGTTATTTAACTGATGGTGTGTAGGCACATCAGACCATTAGTCAGCTTCATCGGTTAACCGATGACAACGGTCCTTCAGACCGTTCTCATCGGATGGACTGATCGTGTGTACGAGGCTTAAGAGAAGATCATGGTTTGAAAGGTTCTGGGATTATCTGTTTTACTTTCCTAGCCTTTGAACAGAATAGAGAAGGTCGACCAGGCTTCCACACCCTAGGAACCCCATTGCCCATTAAATGCCCCCATCTTGACAATTATAGTTGGCAAATACCCTGTCAATATGTGTTTTGCTTTCCCAGCCCCATGCACAGCATAGGAAAGGTAAAACAGGCTTCCGAACCAGAGACCCCATTGCCCATTGAGTACCACTATCTTGTCTCGTTGAAGAAGGTCATTGAGTGTCACCATTTTGCCTCATAAGAGAAGGTCATGGTTTGAAAGGTTCTGGGATTATCTGTTTTCCTTTCCTAGCCTTTGCACAGAATAGAGAAGGTCGAGTAGGCTTCCACACCCCAGGAACCCCATTGCCCATTAAGTGCCGCCATCTTGAAGATTATAGTTGACAAATACCCTGTCAATATGTGTTTTGCTTTCCCAGGCCCATGCACAGCATAGGAAAGGTAAACCAGGCTTCCTAACCAAAGACCCTATTGCCCATTGAGTACCACTATCTTGCCTCGTTGAAGAAGGCCATTGAGTGTCACCATCTTGCCTCATAAGATAAGATCATTGTTTGAAAGGTTCTGGGATTGTGTGTTTTCCTTTCCTAGCCTTGGCACAGAATAGAGAAGGTCGACCAGGCTTCCACACCCCAGGAACCCTATTGCCCATTAAGTGCCGCCATCTTGACGATTATAGTTGGCAAATATCCTGTCAATATGTGTTTTGCTTTCCCAGCCCCATGAACAGCATGGAAAATGTAAACTAGGCTTCTATTACTAATTGAGTAACACTTTCTCCTCATTGGAGAAGGTCATGGTTGAAAAAGACCCAGGATTGTGTGTCTTTTTTTCCTAGCCTATGCACACCATAGAGAGAGTAGACCAAGCTGTCATACTCCAGAGACCCCATTGCCCATTGAGTGCTGCTATCTTGCTTTAAGGGAGAAGGGAGAAGATTATGGCTGGATTATGGTTCAAAAAGGCCTGGTGTATGTTTTGCAAGGTTATGGTTGGAAAGGACCCAATATTGTGTATCTTGCTTTCCTAGCCTCGGCACAGCATAGACCAGGCTGCCATACCCAAGAGAGCCCATTGCTCATTGAGTGTCACCATCTTGCCTTATAGGAGAAGATCATGGTTTGAAAGGTTATGGGATTGTGTGTTTTCCATTCCCTAGCCTTTGCACAGAATAGAGAAGGTAGACCAGGCTTCCACACTCTAGGAACCTCATTGCCCAATAAGTGCCGCCATATTGATGATTACATTTGGCAAATACCCTGTCAATATTGTTAGGGTAGGCCGTTTCTGAGTCCCTTGGCTGCTCAGAGTTCCCGTGTGGACTTCTCCTTCTACTCGTCAGATGTTAAAGTCTGTCACCAATGTCACCACTGTTAGCAGCCCTTGTCATGTGCAATGGAGGGTTCAAAGACCACAAGAGACAGGTATGATGCAAGAACTCTGATTTGTATTTTCCATTGATACAGAATATATAGTCAATCATATTGAACTTCATAATTAAGGCGTACAATGAGGCGTTCTCTCTAAACCAATCATGATACAGATAATTTGATGTTACTGAAACCTTAATGATTAATCACTCTGATTATATTTACTATCCACTATTTACTCTGAGGCCGCGTACACACGACTGAGAAACTCGACGGGTAAAACACATCGTTTTCCCCGTCGAGTTCCTTGTTCGGCTGTCAAAAAAACGCGTCGAGCCAAATTTTCCCATTGCCCGTAGAGGAAATAGAGAACATGCTCTCTTTTTGGCTCGACGAGTTCCTCGACAGTTTTCTCGGCGAAAAGTGTACACACGACCGGTTTCCTCGGCAGAATACGTCTCCCATCGAGTTTCTCGCTGAATTCTGCAAAGAAAACCGGTCGTGTGTACGGGGCCTTAGTGGTCAGAGTAACAATGGCAAACTGCCCAGGGACTCCTAATCATTATCTAAAGACTAAATAGACAAGGCACAGTCAGCAGTTTGAAAGTCACTTCAAAGTAATACTAATTTCTACTGATTCTATCTATATTAGCAAAATGGAAGCCGCATGATCAAATTGGAGTTTGTAATGTCAATTATATCCTTACAAAGCTTTCCCAGCCCCATGCACAGCATAGGAAAGGTAAACCAGGCTTCCTAACCAGAGACCCCATTGCCCATTGAGTACCACTATCTTACCTCATTAAAGAAGGCCATTGAGTGTCACCATCTTGCCTCATAAGAGAAGATCATGGTTTGAAAGGTTCTGGGATTGTGTGTTTACCTTTCCTAGTCTTTACACAAAATAGAGAAGGTCGACCAGGCTTCTACACCCCAGGAACTCTATTGTCCATTACGTTCCGCCATCTTGACGATTATAGTTGGCAAATATCCTGTCAATATGTGTTTTGCTTTCCCAGCCCCATGCACAGCATCGGAAAGGTAAACCAGGCTTCCATTATCAATTAAGTACCACTATCTTGCCTCCTCGGAGAAGGTCATGGTTGGAAAAGACCCAGGATTGTGTGTCTTGCTTTTCGACCCCATTGCCCATTGACTACTACTATCTTGCCTCATTGAAGAAGGCCAACAGTATAACAGCTGCAGAGCATGCGTCTTAATGGCAAAAGTCTACTATATATATGGCCATCATATTGATACGTTGTCCCGTGCCTGATATACAGATGACCACAAGAGGGAGCTTTGATAATTTTTATTGATGAAATATATTAGTAAAATATGGAACAGAATGTAAATACTGTAAATAAGTGAAAATTGATTAAAAAAATACCTAACAAACTAACAATAAGTCCAAAGGAATCGTCAATGATAATATGCTATAATGTTCCACATTTTATCTATCTATCTATCTATATATAAATATATGTATATAAATGTAAATATGTTAAATATATCATATATATATATATATATATATATATATATATATATATATATATATATATATATATATATATATATATATATATAAAATATATTGTAATAACATATACTATTACTACTAATAATAAATAAATAATATAAATAAATAAGTGAAAATGTATTTAAAAAAAATACTTGCATCCAAATAACAAATTAAGAATAAGTAAATAATCAAATATCTATCTATCTATCTATCTATCTATCTATCTATTTTTATATATATATATATATATATATATATATATATATATATATATATATATATATATATATATATATATATATAAATATATATGTGTGTGTGTGAAATATATTGTAATAACACATATTATTACTACTACCAATAGTAATAATAATATTAATATATATATGTAAATATGTTAAATACATTGTAAAAGCATATATTGTTACTACTACTACTAATTATATATATATATATATATGTAAATATGTTAAATATATTTAAATATATTCTAATAATATATATTATAACTAATAATAATAATAATTAAAAATATATATATATATATAATAATAATGATAATAAAAAAAATATATAATAAAAATAAGTATTAAAAAATGCATATATATATATATATACATATACATTAATAGTAATAATATATTTTTTTAAAGAATAAAAAATAAATATATATACAGTATATATAGTATGTATGAAACACACACAGAAAAATATGTATAGGTACCAAATATATAAAGTCTTACATAGGAAGCCTTTGGCAGAGACGCAACCTCAGTTAACCATCGTTATTTTTAATGGCATGTATAGCACTGTCACCTGCAGTGGCGCAGTGCAAAGAAACCCATTGCAATCCAATGACAAGCACACAAAAAAAATCACATACAGATACAACAGGGGGATAAAGTCCTGCCCATAGGAGCTTACAATCTAGAGATCATTAGCCTCTTGCAGAATCCTGGATCTGGGGACATCCTTTGAAAGTCAATGCTACAAATACAATCATTAGGGAAAAGATGTAGAAGGAGAAGCTCAGATGGAATTGCCAGGCCTTAGGAGTCATGGTAGCAAATCGCTGCAGCGATGCGATGCTCGGTGGTAGGAGACGCAGAGATGCTCCTGGAGGAAGCGACGACGGATAAATAGGTGGCGGGAGGGGATTACGGTTGGGAAAAAAGCCTTGGATTGTGAGCTTGGCTTCCCCTTCCAGTATAAGCAGGTCCCTGCGTTTTGTATAGATCCTCCTCCACCCCCCCCCTCTCCCCATCTCTCCATCCCTCCTCCCTTCCTTCTCCATCCATCTCTCTGAGCTTGGGAAAGTGGGTTAGTGAAGATTCTGTATACACACAGTCTCAGCCTCAGCAGCATCCACTCTCTTCTGCTCTCCCTGACTTTTTCCTTCCACTCTGGGATTGTTCTGGGATTTCTACCTACGGATACCTCCTTTACTACGCAAGAAAAAAAAAAAGAGGAGCATCTACGCATCCTGCAGGATTTATACCCCCCTATAGGATTTACTCCCCCCCCCTTTCTCTGGTTATCTGGGGGTCTCCATCTCTCTTCTAGTTGTGCGCACTGATGAAAATTTAACACTTTGGGAAATTGCCTAAAAATATCGCTTTCTGGAACTGTAATCGTGGAATAAGACTTTGTTTTATTTTATTTTTTATTTTATTTTTTTTGTAAATATTTTTAAAATTTAAATATATATATTTTTTTTTGTTGTCCTGGGTTTGCTTGAATTTTGTCGCCACTCATTTGTGTTTAGGAACTGTTTTTTTTTTTTTTTTTTTCAACTGTCGTGGCTTTTTTTTTATTTATTTTTTGGAAATTTGGGAAGATAATAAAAACGACAAATTTATTTTTTACGTAATAATAAAAGTTGGTCACCATGGTTTGGAGGTTGCAATCAGACAGGAATCAGTTGGCGATTTTGCTCCTAAGACTACTCTGCCTTCTTCCTACAGGGCTGCAAGTACGCAGTGTGGATTTAAACCGGAGTACCGACAACATCACCGTTCGGCAAGGGGATACAGCAGTCCTCAGGTAGGGGGCGCTCTGCCTGTGTTTTTATTATTTTTTTCTTATTTCCCTCTCTCTCTGTCTCTCTCTCTCTATCCGTTGACATGCAATTGAATGCTTGAGATCCTGAACCTCAACTGAGATGCTGCGTAGTGTTGATTAAATGCCTTTGCTGATATTGATTTGTGTTTATGATATTTTTTATACTTTTATATGGAAATGAAACAAATAAAATAAAAAAACATATTAAAAAAAAATGCATGGGCAAACGTTAAGCGCTGGCTTAACAAACGCAGCGTCCCGCGGTGTCGTGACCCTTGCCCTGATGATGGAGCCGGTCTGCTCATTTATAAAAAAAAAAGTATTAATTTTTGATTCAATAACCAGCTATTGAATGTTTTTTAAAAAATAAAAAAAAGCTGTTTTTAAGTGTTTACAAAAAAGCCAAGCGGGGCTACTGCCTCTGTTGGCGCCATATGGATAAAAATACGCCCCGCAATAAAGTTTGGCCCCCTTGTACCGTTGGGTAAAGTCTTATCCTTAGCCCTCAGTCACTTCTACGGGGCTAGCCGGTTTATTTATTTTATTTATTTTTCAATATTTGCACCTTTCAGTATAAAGTTTGCAAAAGGCAACATTGATTATTCCTAGTTATCCCACCGGAGCCCATTCGCCCCCCCCCCCTTTCCTAGGGTTGTGAGCTAAGCCTTCCCCTTGCTCTCAGGATCCATGGACGCTCTCTCATCAGTTCCATGGCTGATGTAGTAATGTGACCAGATGGGAAGATAACTGGCATCAAGTGGTGGTGTGTTCTCCAAAATATTTCATGTGTACCCTCTGTGGGTGGGCAGCGGGCACCCTACACACGGGGGGCTGAGCTGTTGAATGTTGGGATTGCGCAATACTGTATGTCTCGTATTTATACAATGGTACACGATATAGGTATGTGGTTGTGCTACTAAGTGACATTAGGTGTTGTGTTTAAGCGTGCCCCCCCCCCCCCCAGTGTCCCGACCCGAGCGCTCTCCTTGCCTCTGCCTCTCCGGAGTGGCACCAGATCATTGATTGTTCTTGTAGGATTTGGACAGTAACTGTCTTCTCCACCAAGGTGAAAATAGTACTTTGTAGTTTAATGTGAACTGGTACCCGGATGTGCATCCCTGGTGCCCCGTGTCTCTCTGCCCACATCCCTGATACCCTGCCTTCATCCTTGGTACCCTGCCTATACCCCTGGTATGCTGCCTATACCCCTGCTACCTTGGTACCCTGCGTATATATCCCTGGTGCCCTGCCTGTATCCCGGGTTCCCTGCCTATATCCCTGATACCCTGCCTATATCCCTGGTATCCTGCCTATATTCCTGATACCCTGCCTGTATCTCAAATTCCTTGCCTATATCCCTGGTACCCTGCCTATATCCTGGTACTCTGCCTAAACTCATAGTGTCCTGTCTGCACCCCTGGTTCCCTGCCTAAATCTCTGGAACCCTGTCTATATCCATAGTACCCTGACTATATCCCTGGCACCCTGTTTGCTTCACTGGTGCTCTGTCTACATCCCTGCCACCCTGCCTACATTCTTTGTACTTTGCCTACATCCCTGGTACCCTGCCTACATGCCTAGCACTCTGCCTTGTCTGCATCCCTAGTAATCTTCTTGCATCCCTGGTTCCCTATCTACATCCATAATACCCTAACAACATCTCTGGCACCCTCCCTGCTTTTCTGGTGCCCTGCCTGCATCCTTGATACTCTGCCTGCATCACTAGTATCATGTTTGAATCATTGGTACCCTTCCTACACCCCTGGCACCCTGGCTGCATTCCTGGTACCCTACCAGCATCTCTGGCACTCTGCATGTTTCAATTGTACCCTACCTGCATCCTTGGTACTATTTGGGTGTCCTGCCTGCATCCCCATCTCCCCAGTACCCGGCATTCATCCCTATCTCTCTGGTACCCCCCCCCCCCTTTATCCCCATCTCCCCAGTACCCACCTTCATCCCCATCTCCCCAGTACCCTGCCTTCATCCCTATCTCTCTGGAACCCCGCCTTTATCCCCATCTCCCCAGTACCCTGCCTTTATCCCCACCTCCCCAGTACCCACCTTTATCCCCATCTCCCCGGTACCCACCTTCATCCCCATCTCCCCGGTACCCGCCCTTATCCCCATCTCCCCAGTACCCTGCCTTTATCCCCATCTCCCCAGTACCCTGCCTTTATCCCTATCTCCCCAGTACCCTGCCTTTATCCCCATCTCCCCAGTACCCTGCCTTCATCCCCATCTCCCCAGTACCCGTCTTCATCCCCATCTCCTCAGTACCCCGCTTTCATCCCCATCTCCCCAGTACCCGCCTTCATCCCCATCTCCCCGGTACCCTGCCTTCATCCCCATCTCCCCGGTACCCTGCCTTCATACCCATATCCCCAGTACCCCACCTTCATCCATATCTCCCCAGTACCCTGCCTCTATCCCCATCTCTCCAGTACCCCGCTTGCATCCCCATCTCCCCAGTACCCTGCCTTTATCCCCATCTCTCCAGTACCCCGCTTACATCCCCATCTCCCTGGTACCCCACCTTGCATCTCCATCTTCCCAGTACCCCACCTTTATCCCCATCTCTCTTCTCCCCTGCCTTCACCCCGATCTCCCCGGTACCTTTGCTGCATCCCCCATCCCTGTGGAAATTCTCTTTGAAAGATTGACTCATCCCATCATGTGAAAATGATTACAAGAGAGTGAATCACATGTGATGAAGCCTCCTCTGCGCTCGCAGGGAGGCTGATAAATTGCACTGCATCAATTCTCCGCTATGGGTTAAAGAATGTTTCAGCGAGAGCCTCAAAGGCTTCCATTGACGCTTCCTCCTCCCCAACGTCCCGAGGTGGACAGAAATAATGGCGCGGCCTGGGGTTTAATAACCGTGTCCATGAGGACTTAGGCCAGGATGTTGGGGGGGGAGGGTCGCTGCAGAGCCAGCTTGATATTGCGGAGGGACTTGTGCGAGAGATGTCAGCGCTGTGCCAGGCGCGTAGGGGGTTAACCACGCCGCTACCCGTATCGCTCAGTGTCATTCTGCAATGTGTTGATGCCGAGTGCAGCGGAACTGCTGACGCGATTAAATGTGTTTCCTGGCCGTACGTGTGAGCGTCCGCGAGCCTATAGGATTCATCACGAGGCGTGCCGCTATTCCACGCACACATATGTTTATCTCGATGGCAGTAAAGAGCGCGCGTTATCAGTGGATACATTGAATCCAACGCAGATTACAGACCTACGGGTCTTCCAACAACTCATTTTTATATCATTATTTTTATACTCATTTAAATCAGCTTTTTCTTTTAGATAAAAAAAAAAGGCAAGAACAAAACAAAACCAAAAAGACCAAAAAAATAAGAAAAAACAAAAAGCAAACAAACAAAAAATAAAATAAAAACCAAAAAAAAGACACAATAAGAAAAAAGCAAACAAAAAAAAACTTACAATAAAAAAACAAAAACAAACTAAATAGACAATAAAAAAAAATAACAAACAAAAATAGAATTTCCACTAGTGTAGCAAGCTGAACCTGTACCAGCGCATACATTGAACCCAACGCGGATTACAGAGGTACAGGTCTTCCAACAACTAATTTTTATTTTATTTTTATACTCATTTTAATCAGCTTTTTCTTTTAGATTACAGTAAAAGAAGCAGGCAAAAAAACAAAAAAACAAAAAACAAAGCAAAAACAAAAGAAAACAAAAATAGCAAGAACAAAAAATACCAAAAAAAAACAACAACAACAACAAAAGAAAACAAACAAATAAAACAAATCAAAAAAGGAAAAAAAGAAAACAAACAACAACAAAGAAGCAAAAGAAACAAACAAAAAAAGGCAAGAATAAAACAAAACAAAAAAGTCCCAAAAAAAGACAAAAAAAATAATAAATTAATTAATAATAAGAAAAAGAAGACAGAAAAACAAACAAAAAAGACAAAAAAAGACAAAAAAAAATAACAAAATAGACAAAAAAATTTACAAAATAGACAAAAAAAATTAACAAAATAGACAAAAAACTAAATAGAATTTCCACTAGTGTAGAAAGCTGATCCTGTACCAGCGCATACATTGAATCCAATGCGAATTACAGACATACGGGTCTACCAACAACTCATCTTTATTTTATTCTTATACTCATTTTAAACAAAAGAAAACAAAAAAAATTGAGAACAAAACAAAAAAGACCAAGAAAACAACAAAAAAAGACCAAAAAAGCAAACAAAAAATAAATGAAATAAAAAATAAATAAAAAAAAGACAAATACTATGGGCCAGATTCAGGTAGATGGGCGCTTCTTTACTTTGGAGTAACGTTTCTCATTTACGTTACTCCGCCGAAACTTTAGGAGCAAGTACTGTTATTCACAAAGCACTTGCTCCTAAAGTTGCGGCGGCGTAGCGAAAATGAGCCGGCGGAATTCAAATTGGGCGGGTAGGGGGCGTGTATTATGTTAACTATGCGCGATCCCGCGGCGAACGTACTGCGCATGCGTCGACTGTCAGTGCGCATGCTCCAAATTCTTTCAGGGAACGTCAATGACATCAATCCCCATTCACGGAGGTTTTACGCAAACGACTCAATTTTTTTTTTTTGCGACGCGATGACGACGGCCATACTTAACATAGGATACTCCACTAGGGGGCTGCTTTATCTTTGCGCCGCGTATCGCTTACGGAAACGTCGGAAAGTCACTGCGTCGCGCCCGAATACGATCGTGAATTTCCGATTCCCGCTGATTAACATATTCTCGGCGTTAATCAGCAGGAACGCCCCCAGCGCCATTTTTAAAATTGAAGTTCCGATACAACGGCGAAATACAATTACGCCGCTCGTATAGTAACTCCAACCCGGTGTTTCTTGTTTTCTGGTTACAGAAAACAAAAACGCCGGCTCAAAGTGACAGTTAGGCTGGAGTATCACTGATACTCCAGCCTAACTCTACCTGAATCTGGCCCATAAAGAGAAAAAAAAGCAAGAGCAACAAAAAACAAAAAAGACCAAAAAACCAACAAACATTGGGCCCCATTGTTGGTGTCATTGGGAGAAACTGTACCCCATCATTGGGCCCCATCGTTGGTGTCATTGGGAGTAATTTTTTTATCTTATCATATTATTGGTTGGTTGTTGATGTCATTGGGAGGAATTTTACTCCATGTCCTTGGCTCCAGCGTTGGTGTCATTGGGAGGAACTGCACCCCATCATTGGGCTGCATTGTTGGTGTCATTGGGAGGAGTTGCACCCCATCATTGGGCCCCATCGTTGGTGTCATTGGGGGGAACCCATCATTGGGCCCTATCGTTTGTGTCATTGGGAGGAACTTCACCCCATCATTGGGCCGCATCGTTGGTGTCATTGGGAGGAACTGGACCCCATCATTGGGCCCCATCGTTGGTGTCATTGGGAGGAATTGCCCCCTTCATTGGTGTCAGTGTGGGAAATGATGCTCCATTGTTGGTATAAGTGGATGAAATAGCGCTCCAAGGGCCCGATAAACGCAAGCATAGGGCCCCATCTGGCCCCCGGGCCGCAGTTTGGAGACCATTGCACTAGAGAGTAAACTCATGCATGCAAGATTTTTTTTTCCTCCTATCTTATCATATTATTGGTATTCATGCTTTGCCATGGAACTGTATGTTACTGGAATTGTTTTACGCATTTGAAACAACCATATTAGCATACCCTGCTTGTGTCCTATCCCGTCCTCCATCATTATACATAATAATTATAGTCTGTCACCTTGAGCCATAACACACAACCAGCTGTATACACCACGGAACCGTATTCAGGTGCCTCCGTTCTTGCCGATCGCGTGACGCGTAACTGTGATAATGAGAATGCTACATGGTACTATGGTGGGGAGTCAATTACCTTTAAATATATAGCAACCGAGCTGTGAATGAGCTCCCTTGGAGGGCGGACAGATGAATTGTAAAATTTGCGACTGCATTGAATTGTTTGTTTGACTTTCTGATTACCGGCATTGTGTGCGTTATGGGTATATAGATAGCGTGAATGTTGTAGGCAGGCAGTGCCGTACAAGAAATGCATTGCACGTTTATGAGCTTGTAAGCTTCTATGTTAGCTGCCCATCTTGACCTGTTTCCAGGGCCGTCTTTAAGGCAGGGCAAAAGGGAAAGCTGCCCTGGGCCCTGTCATTGTTGTGGGGCCCAAAGCAGCTGCCTCATACTTGCCAACTATCCCAGTTTAAATTCCCTTGTCCCTTGAAGTTTTAGTCATGTGCTGTGTCCTGATATCTCAGTGTGAAGTGCTACTAATGCTGCCCAGCTCTGCCCTATTGTTGTGTACAGATGACTCACCTGCAGACCCTGTAAATAACCCTCATTCATATGTAAATAGCTGAGGTAGGTTGCCAAATGTATCCACATGGAAGGACTCTCTCAATTCTATGGGGCTCCATTTAGAATGGGCTTGAAAGTGGGACTCCCTCCTAAGAATAGCCTGCAACCAGATAGTTCCCTTACTTATAACATGCATTACATGCAGAGAGGGGAGGTGCTACCACTAGGCAAACTAGGCAGCCGCCTAGGGCGCACTGCTGCCTAGGGCGCCCAGCCACTGGTGTTCCTATTCTCTTCTCTCTGAAGCAAGCAACTAAGTCTCAGCATCAGTAGGAAGCCGCTGCTCCTTTCGCACATAGTGTCAGAGGCGCAGTGATGGCGGAGGACCGTGTACTGACTTCCAAATGAATGGAAGCAAGCAAATATTCATTGATGGGTGCTGGTGAGACTGCATTTGATAGGTGCTGGTGAGGCTGCATTGTTGGGCGCTGGTGAGTCTGCATTGATAGGCACTTGAGAGGCTGCATTTGATGGGCACTGGTGAGGCTGCATTTGATGGGCGCTGGTGAGGCTGAATTGTTGGGCGCTGGTAAGTCTGCATTTGATGGGCACTCTTGAGGCTGCATTGTTGGGCGCTGGTGAGGCTGCATTGATAGGCACTGGTGAGGCTGCATGTGATGGGCGCAGGTAAGGCTGCATTTTATAGGTGCTGGTGGGGCTGTATTGATGGGCGCTGGTGAGACTGTATTGATGGGAATCCAGTCCCAAACTCTCTATTATAGAACGTAACGAGTAGAGCACAGGAAAAGGTGGAATACCCAACAAGGGTTCCTACAGCTTTTCCAGGTAGCCGGCGCCCGGCGGGTCTCGACATCCAGAAGCGTGCAGTTCCCATTGGAGCAATGTAGCCACAAAATTATATGGTTCTTCTGATAGGGCTCATGTTGACGGAGGTTCTTGGCTATTGACGCAATTTTTATTCAAACAAAGCGGTATGCGTGTCCAGGGCTGATCCTAGGCAGGGTGCACGGGGTGCTCCGCACTCAGGCGCCACAGAGGTGGGGGGCACCGAAGCTCCAAAGTGCTCCCCTTCCTTGTCTGTGTTCAGAGGCAGAGCGCATGTAGATGGTGCTGCGGTTCGCAATCCCGTTTGCTCTCTCTGCTGGCAACTGACAAGAGCGCATACCTGGAATCCGGGCTGGTTACCACAGTGGAGCCTAGTACCGAAACACGTTCTATTTCCGGTACTAATTCTGTCCGGTGCGCATGGAACAGTCTCCTGTCTGTCCCACCCCCTCTGCGTGTGTCGGCACTTCTCCCATAGGCGGTGTGATGAGAGGCTTCTGGGTTGGCCGGAGCTGCTGCCAATCATCCCGTGCACTCTCAGTAATGCTCTCCGAGTGCCACCCTCCAAGAAACCAAAGATGCCACATATGCCCCGCCCACCTGAAATGTGCTTCTGCTCCCAGCGCGCCCGAGCTACATGGATCTATTGGGCAGGTACTGATCTATGGGGACACCTGATGGGGGGGCTCTGACAGGGGGTAAATGCTGGGGGGGCTCTGATGGGGGACACCTGCTGTGGGGGGGCTCTGATGGGGGACACCTGCTGTGGGGGGGCTCTGATGGGGGATACCTGCTGGGGGGCTCTGATGGGGGACACCTACTGGGGGGGCTCTGATGGAGGACACCTGCTGGGGGAGGGCTCTGATGGGGGACACCTGCTGGGGGAGGGCTCTGGTGGGGGACACCTGCTGGGGGGCTCTGATTGGGGACACCTGCTGTGGGGGGCTCTGATAGGGACACCTGCTAGGGGGGGCTCTGATGGGGGACACCTGCTGAGGGGGCACTGATGGGGGACACCTGCTGTGGGGGGGCTCTGATGGGGGATACCTGCTGGGGGGCTCTAAGGGAGGACACCTGCTGGGGGGCTCTGATGGGGGACACCTGCTGTGGGGGGGCTCTGATGGGGGATACCTGCTGGGGGGCTCTAAGGGAGGACACCTGCTGGGGGGCTCTGATGGAGGACACCTGCTGTGGGGGGGCTCTGATGGGGGACACCTGCTGGGGAAGGGCTCTGATGGGGGTCACCTGCTGGGGGAGGGCTCTGATGGGGGAGACCTGCTGGGGGGGGGCTCTGATGGGGGACACCTGCTGGGGGGCTCTAATGGGGGAAACCTGCTGGGGGGGCTCTGATGAGGGACACCTGCTGGGGGGCTCTGATGAGGGACACCTGCTGGGGGGGCTCTGATGGGGGACACCTGCTGGGGGGGCTCTGATAGGGGACACCTGCTGGGGGGGCTCTGATGGGGGACACCTGCTGGGGGGGCTCTGATGGGGGACACCTGCTGTGGGGGGCTCTGATGGGGGACACCTGCTGGGGGGGGGGCTCTGATGGGGGTCACCTGCTGTGGTCCAACACACTGTCTGAATGACCATGCATACTACTTTGTGAAAGTCAGGCGCCGTACACACGCCCGAGGTTCTCGCTGAAAATCAGCGAGAACCTCGCTGGAATGCACATTCCAGCGAGGACCTCGGCCGTGTGTACGGTCTCGGCGAGCTTCCCGTCGGGAAGCCCGTCGAGCCGAAATAGAGAGCACGCTCTCTATTTCCTCGACGGCCCGCCTGGAAGAATGGCTGGTTGCCATTCCCGACGGGCGGGTCGCCGAATTCGACGGCCGGGAGAGAACCTCGACGGGCGGAACGATGTGTTCTGCCCGTCGAGGTTCTCTGCCGTGTGTACGGCGCCTCAAAGGCAGTTTGCTGACCCATGTTTCACATGTGCTTCATATGCATCTCAAATGCAAGAAACAAAGCCTGTTGACATGAGCCTTAATTCTCTTCCAACTCTCTGCCTCTCCCAAGGATGGGGGCTATCAAAAGCCTCTCTGTCTTGTCAAAGCCTGGTCAAACCCACTCATGACAAACTCACCAGGGGGGGGGTTGGCTGGCTGGCTGACAAGACATACAGGACTCAGTCTACCAACCCCTGTCACTGAACTCTGGAACGTCCTCTGAAAGAGTAAGTAGTACAGATCATCCCTGGGTACAAAGTTAGGCAAGAGGCTTTGCAAAAATACCAACACGACAATATATACAATATAAATATAGTACTCCTCTTGTTTGTCTCTCTGAGTTTTTTCATTGACCCTAATAAATTCAGTGGAGCTTCATGAAGTCTTAGAAGCTATTATTCCCCAAGACCAAAAGTGAGTTCTTCAGAAGACATTGAGATAACTTACATACAGGTCCTCACGACACGAGTCTCTAAGTAATTTCATTGACCTTTATGAGGTCAGTGGGGCTTCATAAAGTCTTAGAGGTTCTTATTCCCCCATGACCAAAAGTGAGGTCTTCAGAAGACATCGAGATAACCTACATGCAGGTCCTCATGAGTCTCTAAATCAGGGGTGTAGAACTCAATTTCATGGTGGGCCGCATCAGCATTATGGTTGCCCTCAAAAGGGCCAGTTGTATCTGTAAGATTAGATGTCCAGCGCATTCCCTCCCCTTACATTAGATGTAAAGAGCCACGCCACCATCAGAAGTTGAGTCCCCCACTCTCCCTTACATCACAGTGCATCCCCTTTCCTCATGCTGCTGCTGGGAAGAAGCTGGATGCATTGCTTGAAAGCATAAAGTAAGGGTTTGGAGGAAGACTGGAGAGGTGCAAGGGCCGCATGAAATGGCCTGGAGGGCCGCATTCGGCCCGCGGGCCTTGTGTTTGCCACCTCTGCTCTAAATCATTTGAATGACCTTTATGAGGTCAGTGGCGCTTCATAAAGTGTTATGCCCCGTACACACATGCAGGATTTCCAACGGGAAAAGTTCCCGTCGTAAATCCTTTGGAGAAATCCGAGAAGCCGAGAACCTGCTTTCCCGACAGGAAAACTGCAATGGAGCTTTGGTCGGGAATCCCCGGCCGGGTGTATGCTCCATCGCAGTTTTTCCCATAGGAAAACTGCCAAAAACCGTCTGGCAAAAGTCCACCGGTTTTCCCGTCGGGAAAAAAGAGAGCTGGTTCTCTCTTTTTTGTCCGGTGGTTTTTGGCCAGTTTTCCCGTCTGAAAAACTGCAAGGAGCATACGCACGGCCGGGATTCCCAGCCAAAAGCTCTCCTTGCAGTTTTCCCATCAGAAAAAACGGCTGTGTGTACGAGGCTTAAGAAGCTATTATTCCCCATGACCAAAAGGGAGGTCTTCAGAAGACATTGAGGTAACCTACATGCAGGTCCTCTTGAGCCTCTACAGTAATGCCCCGTATACACGGTCGGAATTTACGACATCAAATGTTCGATGGCAGCTTGTGGTAGGAAATTCCGACCGTGTGTAGGCTCCTTTAGACATTTGCTGTCGGAATTTCTGACAACAAAAATTTGAGAGCTGGTTCTGACTCTTGTCAGCATTATAATAGAAGGAAGTTGTTGTGCCCCCATCTCTACAATACATGCAGCTCCCAGGGCAGCTTCCCCTACAGAACCCCCCTCCCCTTCTCAATACAGATCTCTGAAGGAGAAAAAAAAAGAGCCTCCATTGCTCTAAACTGCCATTGTCTGTCCCTGAATTTGAACAGGTGGCAGGAGCGTGTGCAGCAACGGTCAGCGCTAGCAGCAGGGCCATGAGCATTCTGGGGGAGGAGACCCCCCCCCTTATCAATGTCCCCGCTTAAAATATAACATTCAGATAGGCTGACCCTTTCGATAAAAAAAAAAGAAAAAAATAGCGTAGAGCAACGCTTCCGATACAATAAAAATGAAACATAATTATTTAAAAAAAAATCACTTTATATTTTTATCACTTTATATTTTTATCACTTTATATCACTTTATATTTTTATCACTTTATATTTTTATCACTTTATATCACTTTATATTTTTATCACTTTATATCACTTTATATTTGTATCACTTTATATTTTAATCACTTTATATTTTTATCACTTTATATCACTTTATATTTTTATCACTTTATGTTTTTATCACTTTATATCACTTTATATTTTTATCACTTTATGTTTTTATCACTTTATATCACTTTATATTTTTATCACTTTATGTTTTTATCACTTTATATCACTTTATATTTTTATCACTTTATATTTTTATCACTTTATATCACTTTATATTTTTATCACTTTATGTTTTTATCACTTTATATCACTTTATATTTTTATCACTTTATGTTTTTATCACTTTATATTACTTTATATTTTTATCACTTTACGTTTTTATCACTTTATATTACTTTATATTTTTATCACTTTATATTTGTATCACTTTATGCTTTTATCACTTTATATCACTTTATGTTTTTATCACTTTATATCACTTTATATTTGTATCACTTTATGCTTTTATCACTTTATATCACTTTATGTTTTTATCACTTTATATCACTTTATATGTGTATCACTTTATGCTTTTATCACTTTATATCACTTTATATTTTTGTACGATAAAAAAAAAAAAAATCCGTCTTTCTCTAGAGGGTCCTGTTTGTGGCCCTCGGCCTTTTACTAAATATACTGCATCTAGTTGCTGAATCGCTAGTTTCTTTCTACCTGGAAGGGAAATACCAGAATCAATTATTGTTTAAAAGCCTCTTCAAAAAATAAAATAAAAAACGAAGGTTGAAAATAATGGCATGGATTCACATACATCGGCGCACATTTATGCCGCCATAGCGTATCTCTTAGCGAGAGGCAAGCATGGAACTCACAAACAAATGCTCCCAACTCTGCGCCGGCGTAGCGTATATTTCGTAGGCGTAAGCCGGCGTAAGTGGAAGTGGGCTGAAAGTGGGCGTGATCCATGCTAATGAAGCGTGACCCCATGCAAATGATGGGCTGGGCGCCAGACAAGTACTTAAAATTAACTGCGCATGTGTCGGGACATGGACGTATCCCAGTGCGCATGCGTACAACCACGCCGGAACAACTGCCTAAGATACGCCGGATCACTGTGTACGCCTACGCCCAGCCAGACCCACGTCGGCCCATATTCACAGACATCCGACATACAATACGTAGGCTTGTGTTCCCTGGTCTATACCTTTGCATGGGTTGCGCCTCATCTATGGGGAATAACTTTACGACGAACATAAAACGTACGCAAACCGCTTAAATCATGCGCCGGGCGCAAGTACGTTCGTGAATCGGCCTATCTCCCTCATTTGCATATTTGAATAGAAAATCAATGGGAGAAGCAACATACGTCCAGCGTAAATATGCACCCACTCTACACCGGCGTAGGAAAGTTACGTCGGTGGAATGAAGCCTATTTTTAGGCGTATCTTAGCTTGTGGGTCGGCGCATAGATAAGAAGGCGCATATTTGTACTTACGCGGCGTATCTGGAGATACGTCGGCGTAAGTGCTTTGTGAATCCGGGCCCTAGTCTTTCTCTAGAGGCACCTGTTTGTGGCCCTTGGCCTTTTACTAAATATACTGCATCTAGTTGCTGAATCGCTAGTTTCTTCCTTCCTGGAAGGGAAATACCAGAATCAATTATTGTTTAAAAGCCAATTTTTATTTCCTCTTCAAAAAAAAAAAATGAAGGTTGAAAATAATATATGTATTTTTATTTTTTATTTCCCTGTTTAAAAATAGTTTATCTCATCATAATACGTCCTGCACCGACCCGCTATCTCAATTTATGGATAATTTAGCACTTTCATGAAAAAGAGATGACCGATCGATACCTCCTGTATATTTAATAGCTTAGCGTTTATGCGATAGACGGTGAAGACCGCGCCACCATCTGGGAGATGAACCGTGATAGGGAGAAGCGAAAGGGATTATGATTTTCTGCAGGCGTGGGAATATTCTGTCCATCGCAGCAATTAAGGTCAGGTATAGGAAGGCGGTGGTGTCATGGCAACGAACTGCGTGCACCACCCAACTTCCAATAAAAATGTAAAGTTCTGAAACAGTTTAACCTACAGATCTCAAAATGCGAGGGAGAGGGAGATATAACCGACAAGTGAGAGGTCGCCGTTTGTTCAGCGTCGTAAGTTCTCCTGAGCTGCAGCCTAGAATGGAATAATTGTATGGAATTGTAACCTGAAAAAAATGTTGTGTTAAGGTTCCCTTTGGAATTATACATGTGCACAGCGGTGTAGTGTTAGGTAGGTGTGTTGTCACGCGTCAGCATACATTTCCTATATGTGTTGACAGGAATTGCCGAAAACATAAATAAGAATAAGGACACGTACCTATCTCCATGCTGAGTCTCCCATAGTGGCCCATAGTGACCTACAGTCCCACCAAGTCCTCTGAGAGCCATTAGTAGCCCCCACAGTGCCAATCAGTCCATGACATTGCCCGGGACAACTTGCTGCAGACCCCCCAGCCCCCTACAGCACTCACAACTTCCAACAGTGTCCCACAGTGCCCTCCAGTCTCCCACAGTTCCTCAGGCAAAGCCCCCAGCCTCCACAGTTGCCCCTAGTTCCCTACTAAAAAAAAATCATGCCCTCCATGGCCATCAAGTCTGCACTAGAGTCCCCTAACCCACTCCAAAAAAAAAAAAAAAAACGAATTTGCTGCAGATCCCCCAGCCCCTCACAACTCCCAACCGTGTCCCACAACATCCCACAGTGCCCTCTAGTCTCCCACATTTCCTCAGACAAATCAAGTCTGCGCTAGAGTCCCCTAACCCCCCTCCAAAACTCCTGAACTTTCTGCAGACCCCCCAGCCCCTCACAGTGCTCACAACTTCCAACAGTGTCCCCCAACCTCCCACAGTGCCCTCCAATCTCCTACAGTTCTTCAGCCAAAGCCCCCAGCCTCCACAGTTGCCCCTAGCTCCCTACTAAAAATCGAATGCCCTCCATGGTCATCAAGTCTGCACTAGAGTCCCCTAACCCCCTCCAAAAAAAAAAACGAATTTGCTGCAGGTCCCCCAGCACCTCACAACTTCCAACAGTGTCCCACAACATCCCACAGTGCCCTCTAGTCTCCCACATTTCCTCAGGCAAATCAAATCTGCGCTAGAGTCCCCTAAACCCCCTCCAAAGCCCCCTAGCTTACTGCAGACCCCCCAGCCCCTCACAGTGCTCACAACTTCCAACAGTGTCCCCCGACCTCCCACAGTGCCCTCCAGTCTCCCACAGTTCTTCAGGCAAAGCCTTCAGCCTCCACAGTTGTCCCCAGCTCCCTCCAGAAACCTCATGCCCTCCCTGGCCATCAACTCTGCTCCAGAGTCCCCTAACCTCCCTCCAAAACTCCCTAACTTGCTGCAGAACCCCCAGCCCCTCACAGTGCTCACAACTTCCAACAGTGTCCCCCAACCTCCCGCAGTATGTCCTCTATTCTCCCACAGTTCTTCAGGCAAAGCCTCCAGTCTCCACAGTTGTCCCCAGCTCCCTCCAGAACCCTCATGCCCTACATGGCCATTAAGTCTGCTCCAGAGTCCCCTAACCCCCTCCAAACCCCCTAACTTGCTGCAGACACCCCAGCCCCTCACAGTGCTCACTGCTTCCAAAAGTGTCCCACCCTGTCCCTCAACCTCCCACAGTGCCCTCCAGTCTTCCATAGTTCCTCAGGCAAAGCCCCCAGCCTCCATTGTTGCCCCTAGCTCCCTCCAGAAACCTCATTCCCTACATAACCATCAAGTCTGCTCCAGAGTACCCTAACCCCCTTCAAAACTCCCATAACTTGCTGCAGACCCTTGCTACATAGTGTTCCAACTTTACCCCCAACATTCCACAGTGCCCTCCAGTATGCCACAGTTCCTTGGGCAGAGTCCCCAGCCTCCACAGTTTCCCCTAGCACCTTCCAGAAACCTACATGGCCATCATGTCTGCCCCAGAGTCCCCGAACCTACTTCAAAACTCCCTAACTTGTTACAGACCCGCCAGCCCTCAAAACTTCCAACAGTGTCCCACAGTGCCCTCCAGTATCCCACAGTTCCTCAGGCAAAGCCCCCAGCCTCCACTGTTGCCCCTAGCTCCCTCCAGAAACCTCATGTCCTACAGGGCCATCAATTCTGCTCCAGCGTCCCCCTAACCCCCTAAAAAATGGCCACCCCCCCCCCCCACAGGGACACTCAGCCCCAATCAGAGCCCTTCAGCATTTCAATACATAATTTGCGTCTCCATATTTTTTTTTTGTATCAGTATAAACTTTCTTTGCTGTTTGGAAAAATAAAGTTCTAGCAGAATTTACCAGGCCTTGATCTCAATATGGTTGAGGAGGACCACTGGTCTAAATGGAATCAAGACTGAGGCCTCGTACACACGAGGCAATCTATTTGTTCAAATCGGTCAGACCGACCGATTTGAACAAATCTATCTGATAGGATTTTGGTTTGCTCGCGTGTACACACGAGCAAACCAAAATCCCCTCCAGCAGACGGCGCGCTGACGTCACCGCACCAGGAAGTAAAACACTTCCGCGCATGCGCCGAATCCATTCGGCGGCGGTGCGAGGCGACATATCTGCTGGTAAGTGTACTAACCAGCAGACATGTCGGGCGGGCGGATTCCCACCCGATAGATTTCAAAGCATGCTTTGAAATCTGTCGGGTGGCCAAATCCGTCGGCTCGCCCGTACACACGGTCGAATCTGTCTGCTGGGACGGTCTAGCAGACCGTTTCCAGCAGACAGATTTGATCGTGTGTACGAGGCCTTATGCACAATTTTCTGAATATATTGAAGAGAACAAAAGAACATAAGTACGTTAGTTTACATTTGTAAACGAATTTACCTTTATATTTATATAATTTATTTTATATCTATATACCGTATATACTCGAGTACAAGCCAAATTTTTCAGCACATTTTTTTGTGCTGAAAATGCCCCCTCGGCTTATACTCAAGTCACCTTTTTATGCCTGATCTCCCGGATTTTTGGGGACCTGGTACCGGCCGGCCGTAGGTACCCTGGACCCCAAACTTGGCACACAGGTAGCCCCATTCTTCCTCTACAAATGTGCAAAGTTTGTTGTCCAGGGGAGCACCGATTTTTCAAAGTCGGGCACCTCCTTTCATAGACTCCCATGTTAAACGGTAATTTCTCCAGTAACTTTGGGGACCCGGTACCGGCCGGCCGTAGGTCTCCTGGACCCGAAACTTGGCACACATGTAGCACCAGTTCTCCTCTACAAGTGTGCAAAGCTTGCTGTCTGGGGGACCTATGGCCGGGGAGCACCGATTTTTCAAACCAGGCACCTCTTCTATATACTCCCTTTTAAACGTAAGTCTAGTCAGGTACAGTGAGACATGGGCACAGTGAGACATGGGCACAGTGAGACATGAGCACAGTGAGGCATGGGCACAGTGAGGCATGCACAGTGAGGCAAAGTGAGGCACAGTGAGGCATGCAGATGGACACCCTAGGCATTATACTCAAGTCCAGGCCCGGATTTCCCACAATGCCACCAAGGCCAGGCTTCGGGGTGGCAGGGCGTTGAGGGGCGGCAGCATTGAGTTCCCCGACATCCGGAACATACAGATAAGGGCAGTAAGTTGCTTTCTAGCAGGACTAAATGTAGTGTGGGGGAATCCGCTCGCTCGTTAGCAAGCGATTGTGACGATCTCGCCAAAATCACTTGTAAAATGTGTG
Source organism: Rana kukunoris (assembly GCA_029574335.1). Taxonomy (NCBI): domain Eukaryota; kingdom Metazoa; phylum Chordata; class Amphibia; order Anura; family Ranidae; genus Rana; species Rana kukunoris. The sequence continues at coordinate 606,062,619 of CM056050.1, forward strand.
CTGCCGTCCGTCCTCGCCCCCCCCCCACATACCTCTCTCTGCTGGCTCTGTCTTCGTGACCCTGTCCTCCCCCCGGCACCCAAATTTGTCTCCTGTCCCTGCTGCCGATGTACACAGTGAGAGGGGTGAGCTGTGCTCTTCCCATCTCAGCTGTGACAGGAGTTCTAGCACAGTGCTAGGACTCCTGTTTTTGGAGGTGACGGGGTCAATAAAGAGAACCTGTCACCTCCAATTGCTATCACACAAGCAATAAAGATAAGTGATTTTTTTAAATAAAAATAATAATAAGAAATAATAATTAAATTAATAAAATAAAAAAGTAATTAAAAAGTAAAGAATACGAAAAATAATATTAAAACTAATAAGAAAATTATACAAAAAGAAAAAAATGAGTAAACGACAAGCTACAAATAATAAAAAAAAAGTGATAAAAAAGCAAAAAAAAAAATAAGAAACAAAAAATATTTGAACTAACCTTGCGGTCCCTGTCACCCGGTTGCCATTCTTTGTTTATTTGGGGGGGGGGGGTGCATTGCGGAACCTGGCCTTGGGGTGGCAGAGAGAGCAAATCCGAGTCAATACGTTTTCACAGTTTTTTGTGGTAAAATTAGGTGCCTCGGCTTTAATTCGGGTCGGCTTATACTCGAGTATATACGGTATATTTTTATATACTTTAAAGCTGAGGTATAATCTATTTATACTTTCCCAACCCTGGTTTCCCCATCAACACCCCACTGAAATATCGATATAAAACCTTCCATTTTGATTACATACCTTTATATTACGGCCATATCCTCTTTACATCTGAGTTTGTTGTGAGCCATGAAATGTGTCGGTTACATCCAGATTTGTATCCTCTTATCTTTCACAACGGCGGGTTATACCTGGCAGCCATATGCTGATGACTTTTATTGAGCGAAGTGATGGATATATGACCAGCCTCAATCTCTATCAAAGAGTTACATCTGATCCACCAGCCCCAGCGTGGGCATAAATCTTGTGCGCCCAGGGCATGGCGCTTGTTGTGATTCTATGCCAGCCCCCAAATGTCTCAGAGTAGGTTGGTAGACGTATTTTTTTTTTTTACGCTGAAGGTGCCTTCCATCTAAAAAAAAACAAACAAAACAAAAAAAAAACATGAAATAAATCGAAGATTCACAAACTATCAGCCCAGACTTACAACACCTCTCTGGTGGGATCCATTTGACATTTTGGGACCCCAAAATGCTGGTGGGTCAAATTCCCCTCTTCCTTACCCCTGTCTGCTGCACCCAGTACTGCTGGTTTACAGTGGCGGCTTGTGCTCAATTTTTTTTGGAGGGGCGCAGACAAACTGAAAAAAAAAAATCATGAAACGCAGCCACTGCATCCATAAGTTGCTGCCAGTGTGCCATCAAACACAGCCACTGTACCCAATCAATTGCCGCCAGTGTGCCCCATCAATTGCCACCAGTGTGCCCCATCAATTGCAGCCAGTGTGCCTCATCAATTGCTGCCAGTGAGCCCCATCAATTGCCGCCACTGTGCCCCATCAATTGCCGCCACTGTGCCCAATCAGTTGCTGCCAGTGTGCCCAATCAGTTGCTGCCAGTGTGCCCCATCAATTGCCGCCAGTGTGCCCCATCAATTGCCGCCAGTGTGCCCCATCAATTGCCGCCATTGTGCCCAATCAGTTGCTGCCAGTGTGCCCAATCAGTTGCTGCCAGCGTGCCCCATCAATTTCCGCCACTGTGCCCAATCAATTGCCACCGCTGTGCCCAATCAGTTGCTGCCAGTGTGCCTAATCAGTTGCTGCCAGTGTGCCCCATCAATTGCCGCCAGTGTGCCCCATCAATTGCCGCCAGTGTGCCCCATCAATTGCCACAAGTGTGCCAATCAATTGCCACCAGTGTGCCCCATCAATTTCCGCCAGTGTGCCCCATCAATTGCCACTACTGTGCCCCATCAATTGCCACTACTGTGCCCCATCAATTGCCGCCACTATGCCCCATCAATTGCTGCGCCAGTGTACCCCATCAGTTACTGCCAGTGTGCCCCATCAATTGCTGCCAGTGAGCCCCATCAAATGCTGCCACTGTGCCACATCAATTGCTGCCACTGTGTCCCATCAATTACCGCCAATTCACCAATCAATTGCTGCCACTGTGCCCCATCAATTGCCACTACTGTGCCCCATCAATTGCTATGCCAGTGTACCCTATCAGTTGCCGCCACTGTGCCCCATCAATTGCTGCCAGTGAGCCTTATTAAATGCTGCCACTGTGCCCCATCAATTACCGCCAATTTGCCAATCAATTGCTGCCAGTGTGCCCCATCAATTGCCGCCACTGTGCCCCATCAATTGCCGTCAGTGTGCCCCATCAATTGCCGCCACTGTGCCCCATCAATTGCCGCCAGTGTGCCCCATCATATGCCACCACTGTGCCCCATCAATTGCTGCTAGTGTGCTGCATCGATTGCCGCCACTGTGCCCCATCAATTGTTACTCCAGTGTACCCTATCAGTTGCCGCCACTGTGCCCCATCAATTGTTACTCCAGTGTACCCTATCAGTTGCCGCCACTGTGCCCCATCAATTGCTGTCAGTGAGCCTCATTAAATGCTGCCACTGTGCCCCATCAATTACCGCCAATTTTCCAATCAATTGCTGCCAGTGTGCCCCATCAATTGCTGCCAGTGTGCCCCATCAATTGCTGCCAGTGTGCCCCATCAATTGCTGCCAGTGTGCCTCATCAATTGGCACCACTGTGCCCATCAATTTCTGCCAGTGTGCCTCATCAATTGGCACCACTGTGCCCATCAATTTCTGCCAGTGTGCTTCATCAGCTACTGCCAGTGTGCCCATCAATTGCCGCCACTGTGCCCCATCAAATGCTGCCAGTGTGCCCCATCGAGTCCTCCATGTCTTCTCCCGTCCTCTTCCTGTCATCTCTGCTATGATTGGACGCCTGATAGGCATCCAATACCAGCACCTGTCGCTTCAGTCAATCAGGTGACAGGGTAACCCAAACCGAGCATCCTGATTGGCTGAGAGGCGGGTAAGTGTTAAGCAAAGGGGGGGGGGCAGCAGCAGGCAGGAAGGACAGACACTGTGTAAACAGTGAGCGCACAGCATTGTGCTTGCTGTTTACCAATTTGGAAGCCTATTAGATCCCACGGCACTTCCAAACACACCCCCGCCGCTGTAATTCAGATACCCGGTGCCCGACAAGGGGCCGACACCTGAATAGGGGGCGGAAACGGTGACAATAGAGAGATTCATGCAATGCATGAATCTCTCTATTGGTGAGTGACGGGTGCAGGAGAGAGGGGGCGGCGCTCCCGCGCGCCCACTATAGACGCACCGCCGCTGCTTGTTTACAAAAATAGTGTAAATCATCTGCGTATTTCTCTGAGTTCGGCTTTAGACCGGGGGGGGGGGGTCTTATTTCCCGGTTGCACCCTCCTCAATATTCCTAATCTGACGGCTCCTCCTTCTACGAGCGCCGCTGATACACTTCTCCAGCTCTAGAAACGTTTTTCCCGGTAGCATATTATTCTGTCAGAGCCCCCGGCCCTTCTAATCCTCCCGCAGAAGTCCTCCGAGTTTCACTTCCAACGAACGTCCAAGTTTTATTTTTTATTTGACATTCTACAGCGGAGTGCGAATCGCCATCGGAGGCGGCCTGAATACAAACAGCGGCTCAGCCCCTAATCCGGGCTCACTGGAGTGATTCCACTTCCACGCAGCTTATTTCACCAGAAGAAGGCCGCTGGAAATACTCAGATTTTTCTTCTTTTTTCGAAAACATCTCGGCACACATATTTCCATCTTTCTGGGGAACGAGTTTCAATTCAACGCAAAAAAAAAATAAAAAAATAAAAAAATAAAAAATCTCTTTAAGCTCACGTTCCTTCAAAAAAAATGTGAAAAGTGGTGGATATACTCTTGTGATTCGACCATTATTACTGGTAGAGGGTATCGCCTTTTAGACTCCGGAGCTCAGTAATAATAATAATAATGATAATAATAATAATAAAAATAATAATAATAATAAAAAAATAAAAATAAAATAATAATACAAAAATAATAATAAATTTAATGATAAAAATTTGAAAAGTGGTGGATATAATCTTGTGATTCGACCATTATTACAGGTAGAGGGTATCGCCTTTTAGACCCCGCAGCTCGGTAATAATATTAATAATAATGATAATAATAATAAAAAAAAAAAAAATAATAATAAAAAAATAATAATAAATTTAATGATAAAAATGTGAAAAGTGGTGGATATATTCTTGTGATTCGACCATTATTACTGGTAGAGGGTATAGCCTTTCAGACCCTGCAGCTCGGTAATAATAATAATAGTAATAAAAAAATGGTAATAAAAATAATAAAATAAAAATAAAATAATAATAAAAAAATAATAATACATTTAATGATAAAAAAAATCTCTTTTAGCTCACGTTCCTTAAAAAAAAAAGTTGAAAAGTGGTGGATATATTCTTGTGATTCTACCAATATTACTGGTAGAGGGTATCGCCTTTTAGACCCTGCAGCTCGGTAATAATATTAATAATAATAATAATAATAATAATAATAATAATAATAAAAAAGTGGTAATAAAAATAATAAAATAATAATAAAAAAATAATAATAAATTCAATGATAAAAAAATCTCTTTTAGCTCACGTTCCTTCAAAAAAAATTGAAAAGTGGTCGACCATTATTACTGGTAGAGGGTATCGCCTTTCAGACCCCGCAGCTCGGTAATAATATTAATAATAATTATAATAATAAAACATAAAATAATAATTAAATAATACTAAATTCAATGATAAAAACAAAACAATAAATAATAGAATAAATACATAAAAAATAAAATAATAAAAAATAAAATAAATAAATGATACAACCGCCCCCTCCTCTCATTCACACAAAAAAAAATGCAACCTAGAAATAAAGACACTTAAACATTATTTATAAAAAAAAAAAATAATAATAATAATAGTCATAAAATAATAGAAAATACAATTCCAATAACAGTAATAATGATACATTCAATGATAAAAAAACAAAAAAATTTTAATAATAAAAAAATTACATAAATAAACAATACAACTGCCCCCACCCCCATTCACAGAAATAGAATAAAAAATGCAACCTAGAAATAAAGTCACTCAAACATTCTTCATAAAAAACAAAACCCAAATAATTATAAAAAAATAGAAAATACAATTCTAATAAAAATAATAATAAAACAATATAATAAAAATATTAATAGTAATTTAAAAAATATAATAAAAATAGTATGTATAATAATAATAATAATAATACTAATAATAATAATAATAAAAAATCTATGATAAAATAGATAAATACATTAAAAAAATGTAATAAATAAACAATACAACTGCCCCCACCCCCATTCACAAAAATAAAATAAAAAATGCAACCTAGAAATAAAGTCATTCAAACATTCTTTATAAAAAACAAAAGACAAAACCCAAATAATCAAAAAAAATATTGAAAATACAATTCTAATAAAAATAATAATAAACAAATATAATAAAAATAATAATAATAATAATAATAATAATAATAATAATAAATTCAATGATAAAATAGATAAATACATAAAAAATGTAGTAAATAAACAATACAACTGCCCACATACCCCTCCTGCCCCCCCCCCCCAAATCACACAAAAACATATGTAACCTAGAAATAAAGGCCCAGATTCAGATACAATTAGATTCGCGTAGCGTATCAGAAATACACTACGTCGTCGTTTTTTACCTGGCTCTACGTGGAATCCAGGTAGATTTTGTCCAGTAAACGACGGCGGCGTAGTGTATTTCTCCCGGCGCAATCCATCTACGCGAGTAGGGGGCGTTAAGCATTTAAAATAGGCGCGTTCCCGCGGCGATCGAACTGCGCATGCTCCGTTCAGAAATTTCCCGCCGTCCATTGCGCGAAATCACGTCGTTACGTAATTTCTTCTTGAGTAGCGTCGTTTACGGACATTCCTATTCCTGAACGAGTTACGTAAAAAAAAAAAAAAAATTTTAAATTCGACGCGGGAACGACGGCCATACTTAACATGGGCTACGCACCGTTAGACCAGCAAAAAGCTGGTCTAACAGTACGTAGAAAAAAATAGACGAAAGCGATTGCGAAGACCGCTCGTATCTTCGTGGATCGCCGTAAAAACTCATTTGCATATCCCGACGCATGAAAACGACGCGGACTCCTCCCAGCGGCCGCAAAAATATCGCAGCGTAGATCCGAAGGCTTACGAAGACGTAAGCCTCTCGGATCGAAGCCCGAAGCCGCCGTATCATGGTTTGAGGATTCAAACTAGTGATACGGCGCGCGAAATTTGAAATTACTCCTGTCTAACACCAGTTAGACAGGCGTAATTGCTCTGTGAATCTGGGCCAAAGATACTAAAACATTATTTTTCAGAAAAAAACAAACAAATAATCATGAAATAATAGAAAATAAAATTCGAATGAAAATAATATTAATAAAAAATGATAATAAAAATAATAATAATAATAATAAATAACATTCTAATAAAAAAATTAATAACAAATTTAATGATAAAAAGATAAAAAATATGGCCCAGATTCACAGAGCGATTACGCCTGCGCAACAGGAGATGCGCGTGCGTAAGTCTAAATGTGCGCGTGCGTTTCGTTGCGCGGCATCCCCAGAACGAGATACGCAAAAAATCGACTTTTTTTTGTCCCGCGTAATTTCGTTAGACTGGCGCATCCGTCCGCGCAAAAGTGCGATAGACACACCATTGATTTGCTAGTCAAATATGCTAATGAGGGACTTACGGGGATCCACAAAACAACGTTGGGGCAGCGCAAGCGACGCAGTGTGCGCAACAGCAAAATGTCCTGTCTAAAATTAGAGCTGATAAAAGCTGGTCTAAAAAAAGAAAAAAAGTCTAATTGTCAGATAAAGCAACACTGTTAGTGAGGAGTTCAGCAGTCACACGTGTTGCCCAACAATCTGTATGCCAACATGCCAGGGGCATCGCCGCGCATAGCTATACTACTGACTTTAGATGAACAAAGAAGGAGGAGGGCACTAAGGAGGGCACGGGAGATGTTTTTTTTTTTTTTTTTATTTGCTTATATAAAATTTACAATTTAATCTAATCTAATACAATATTCTTATCTGATACAAGCCCCTCACTCTTCACTTGATATATCACACACGCATAGACATCTTTGGCATGAGTGATTCTGAGGTGTCTCGCATCTTCAGATTCACCCCTCATGCCATCATGGAATTACCACAACCTTGCAGGAGGACATCACCAGCCCAACACATGGCACTACCCATGACACCCATGACAGCTACATATACAATCAGAGCCCCATCCCCACAGATTTCCAACAGAACATGTATGGGGACAGCTGGCTGGTTGGTGAGTGACATGGGAGTCAGGCATGACTATCCCCTCCCGTGATGCACACCTCACAAGTGGCACATGCATGACTAACATCCTCCTGTCTTTTCCCTTCAAGGTGACTCTGCATATGCACTGGGACCCCATCTCATGACCCCATCTCATGCCAGCGCACATTATGCATCTTTGCACGTTAAACACACACATTAATCATGGCACAATGAGAATGCATGCATGCACACCACTGTGGTCCCTAGCACACACACCCCACATCCTCATCACATTGGATTGGCACCAGTCCACCATGCAGGACTTGTGAGCAGCAACGCCACGCCACGGCTCCAATTATGTCACTGTACATTCATACACCATTCACACGGACCTGGGGATCACTTCTCCACCACAAATGAGGGTGACACCCCTTTTCCCGCAGGAATATCACCCCCACATTCCAAAATCATACACAAACAGAACCAAAAAAATTAAATAAATGACGAGCAAAAAAAAAAAAATGCCCAGCAAAAATATAATTTAAACAAAATAACAACAAAGAAAACCCATAAAAGACAAAAATCACTCTGCAAAACAGTCCCCAAATATCTCAAAGACACGTCACAAACAAACAAAAGCACCTTGCTGTATAGGGAGGGATACAAAGGGATGTACTTTTGCAAAGGAAGTGCATTTGTGTCTGTCTATTTATGCTGTCTGCGTAGTTCACAAAGTTGCCCTAGTCCATTTCCAATTTCACTGATTGCGCCGCTCCCGAGTTGTGAGCATGCGCACAGCGGAGCTGACCATGGTCTCCTTCAAGCGCGCATGCGCGAGCCGGCCGGCCCTTCATTTGCATGGGGTCACGGCTCATTTCAATGTAACACGCCCACGTCCTTCCCAATTTGTATTACTCCTCCTTACGCCTCTGGAAAAACGTTACGTATGCGCAATTTCCTGCGCAAAAGCTACGAGAATAGGGTGATTACGCGGCAAAATTGCGCAAGTCTAACGTAAAGGCGGTGCGCTACGCCGGTCCAATAATGCGCAGATGTACGTGAATCTGGGCCTAAATACCCAACCCCCCCCCCCCCCACTATTCACAAAAATACAATAAAAGGGCAACCTAGCAATAAAGACACTCAAACATTCTTTATAAAAAAAAAAAATCATAAAATAATAGAATATACAATTCTAATAGATAATAAAAATAATAATAAATATTAACATATTAAATGTTAAAAAATAAATACATAAAAAAAAAAAAAAATAAACAATACAACTGCCCCCCCCCCCCCCTCCCCTTCACATAAGAAATGTAACCTGGAAATAAACATTCTTTATCAATTTTTTTTTTTATAATATAATAGAAAAAAAAATTCTAATAAAAATAATAAAACAATTCTAATGAAAATAATAAATTAAAATGATAAATACAAAAAAAAAAAAAACATAAAAAAATAATAATAAATACTAAATAATAAAAATCCCCTGTTGTAAATTCATCATCACTCATGATATCCACTGATTAAAAAAAAAAAAAAACTACGAACCAGCGCACATGACCAATCTCATATCCGTAATCTAGAAAAAATACTTCTTTATAGACGATGCTTGGCCTCCATGGAACATAGGCAAAAGTATGGGCGTTGGTCGAAACTCCCGCAGACTCAAAGCCGCCTTGTTGATGAAGACAAGGGCCTCTTCCCCACAACCCTGGCCCGGTGGTTTTGGGGGTCAGGGTTGTGGGGAACCTAGATTTAGACCGAGCCATTGACTCCTTCACAGTCTTCAGGTTCACTAAATCTAGTATGCACGGCGCAGCAAGGTGACGGAGCACCAACGCTGCCGCCGCTGCAACTTAGCAAGGCACCTGTATGAGAAGGAGCTGACGGAAGCTGCCGATCGTAGGGCGATCGTCAGCTTCCGTCAGCTCCTTCTCACACAGATGCCTTGCTATGGTGGACAGGAGCCCTTTAAGCTCCGGTTATGTGGCGGGTGGCGGTGCTTCGTCACCTGGCTGCGCCGTGCGGTTGGCTTTGTACCGGATTACTGACATGGATGTAAGACGCTGGGATGAAAGCCGGTCAGCATAGAGAGAAGATTCCGCCGCCTGTTCCTGGAAAGGATTTGCCGTGTCTCTCAGATCCGTTATTAACCGCCGGGACTTATTCAGCAAACCCCTCGGCTGTCAATCAAGCTGAGATCGGCGGTGACCCCCGCTGGTTAGAGAGCCAATTACCTTCACCGCGAGTCGGCTCTGACATAAAGAGAACCGGTCACTGATGGGCTCATTCACAAACTCTTAAAGCTACGGTGCAATGTATGCATATTATACCTTCACCTGCTAGTAGACAATGAATCTGCCTTGGACCTGTTTTCAAAAGCGTTATATGAAAGAACATACCCTAGGTATCCCTTTAGATAAGCATGTTCTTCCATGCTGGCCACTGGCTGCTGCATACCTTAGCTGTGCAATCTGCTGATCAGTTCCCTGATTACGTAGTAACAGTGGGATAAAATATTACATTTTGGTTGGTAGAAAATCTGTCTGCCTTGGATCTGTTTTCAAAAGCATTATATGAAAGAACATACCCTAGGTATCCCTTTAGATGAGCATGTTCTTCCCTGCTGGCCACTGGCTGCTACAGACTTTAGCTTTGCAATCTGCTGATCTGTTGCTTGATTACCTTGTAATATAGGGATATTATTTTCAAGAGCGTTATATGAAAGAACATACCCCAGGTATCCCTTTAGATGAGCATGTTCTTCCCTGCTGGCCACTGGCTGCTACAGACTTTAGCTGTGCAATCTGCCGATCAGTTGCTTAATATAGGGATATTGTTTTCAAGAGCGTTATATGAAAGAACATACCCTAGGTATCCCTTTAGATAAGCATGCTCTTCCCTGCTGGCCACTGGCTGCTACAAACTTTAGCTTAGCTGTGCAATCTGCCAATCAGTTGCTTGATTACATCGTAATATAGGGATATTGTTTTCAAGAGCGTTATATGAAAGAACATACCCTAGGTATCGCTTTAGATAAGCATGCTCTTCCCTGCTGGCCACTGGCTGCTACAAACTTTAGCTGTGCAATCTGCCGATCAGTTGCTTGATTACATCATAATATAGGGATATTGTTTTCAAGAGCATTATATGAAAGAACATATCCTAGGTATCCCTTGAGATAAGCATCTTCTCCCCTGCTGGCCACTGGCTGCTACAGACTTTAGCTTTGCAATCTGCTGATCAGTTGCTTGAGTACCTTGTATTATAGGGATATTATTTTCAAGAGCATTATATGTAAGAACATACCCTAGGTATCCCTTTAGATAACCATCTTCTCCCCTGCTGGCCACTGGCTGCTGCAGACCTTATCTGTGCAATCTGCTCATCAGTTGCTTGATTATGTTGTAAAAGTGGGATAAAATATTACATTTTGGTTGGTAGAAAATCTGTCTGCCTTGGACCTATTTTCAAAAGCGGTATATGAAAGAACATATCCTAGGTATCCCTTAAATAAGTGAATGATTTCATCATTGGGTCCTCTCGCTAATCTTTGATGGGGCAGGTTGGAAGACTCCTGTAAATATCACAACACTTTGCTTCAGATATATGTTTATGAGTGTGAAAGAACATATTTTTAAGCATTCCTTTAGATGTGTATGCCCCCCCCCATCCCCGCCAGGCACTGGCTGCTGCAAACTTTAGCTGTGCAATCTACCGATCAGTTGCTTGATTACATTGTAATATAGGGATATTGATTTCAAGAGCGTTATATGAAAGAACATATCCTAGGTATCCCTTTAGATAAGCGTTTTCTTCCCTGCTGGCCACTGGCTGCTACAGACTTTGCAATCTGAGCGTTTTCAAGAGTTATATGAAAGAACATATGCCAGGTATCCCTTTAGGTAAGCACGTTCTTCCCTGCTGGCCACTGTGTGCTACATACTTTAGCTGTGCAATCTGCTGATCAGCGCCTTGATTACACAAGCTCCTATTTTTATAAAATATTTTATTAAACTTTAAGTACCTGAATATGACCTAGTATTGTTCTCCTGCAGTGGCGGTACAGCAGAGCTCAGACTAGGAGGGGAAGAAGCAGCACAGGGAGCCAGTCAGGTGTGATGCAGTGCAAGTAGCATGCTGATAGCAGGAGGTGATGAGCATGCACAGCTAAATGGATGCCTAGAATGTGTTCTTTCATATAAGGAGCGATCAAAGGCAGCTTTTTTTATGGATCAGATGATGATTTAGAGCCTATGTGTATCAAGCTGCTGCTCTCCTTTTTTTACTATCCAATCACAGGTTATGGGTGGGGACCTGTAAGTGTAAGGGAAACCGCAAAAATAGAAGATTAGGTCTCTGCCTCTGCTAGACAGGGCTGTGCTGTAAGGCAGAGATGAGTAAATCTCAGGAATGAATAGACAGAGGTACATTTTTTTTTCTGTGTATTTTGAGTCAAGCTTTAAAAAAAGCAGACAGATTCCCGACTGACACCCCAAAAAAATAATCACTGAAACATTTGTCTCTAATGACCCTCAAGAAGCAAACGGACTCCAATCTGGAAAGTGATTGTGATTTGCTGCTGTGGGGCAATACAGACAGTTCCACCTCTGATGAATGGCTTGTCCTCATTATCCCTCTTCAGACGCCCAATGAGAGGAAGGCTCACCAATCACCCGACGCGCCCGATAATGGCGCCCGCATGACAATATCACTTTATGCCCAGCTGTGTGATTTTTGTTATTTAATTACTCTTAATTATTTCGCGAAGCAATTTTTTATTTTTATTTTTAATTTTAATTCCAATCCGTCTCCCCGGAGGCGCCGGAGCGCGGAGAGCGAAATAATGTAAATGTGTAAATATTGCACCGCAAGCCGGAATATACGAGCGCGCTGTAAATAAATAATATCCGTAATAACAAATGCAATATGAAGCCGTGAATTTATCCCCGCCGCCCGCTGCTGAGATAACGTGTCTCCGGCAATAAGTCGCCAAACGCGCCTCATAAAGCAAATCGGCAACAGGTACCCGCAATCAGTCAATGGATGGGGGAGGGGGAGGGACCAGACAGCAGAAATATCACCAGCAAGAGCAATCATAGAACATCAGATGATCCACAACATCCATTTATAATGTGATATTCACCAAACATTCACCCGTAGGGATCAATCTCTTCCAACACAGGAGCCTGGAAGATTCACCCACTCTACTATCTATCTATCTATCTATCTATCTATCTATCTATCTATCTATCTATCTATCTATCTACAGTTCCTGGAGAATGCTCGTAATCCAAAGCACTCGCAAATCAAAGCGAGTTTCCCCATAGAAGTCAATGGAAACGAAAATAATTTGTTCCACATTGACTTCTATGGCATGCAATACCCCATGTGGCCAGAGGTGGTGGGGGGCGCCAGAGAGACTCGGAAATACTTGGAGATCGTTCGGCTACCATCAGAAACCCCCGGAAAGGCTCGGAATCACTCTTTCTCCCATTCTTTATTTATTTATTTCTTGCTATGTTTTTCTCTTTCTCTCCCTTTTCCTCCTTCTGCTTTCATTTTTTCCCTATCTCCTTCTTTATCTTCCCTTTTCATTGCCTTCCCTACACGACCTTCCTTCCTTCCTTCCTTCCTTCCTTCCTTCCTTCCTTTCTTTCTTTCTTTCTTTCTTTCTTTCTTTCTTTCTTTCTTTCTTTCTTTCTTTCTTTCTTTCTTTCTTTCTTTCTTTCTCTTTCCTTCTTTCTCTTTCTTTCTTTCCCTATTCTATTTCTCTCCCCCTTCTCCCTCTCTCTCTCTCTCTCTCTCTCTCTTTCTCTCTCTCCCCTCTCATAGTCTCTATATCTCTCAATCCCTCTCTCTCACCTTAACCCCTCATATTTTTTTTTCAGTTTCTCTCTGTTTCTCTCTTGCTCTCATTATCACTCTCTATTCTCTCCTCTTTTTTCCTTCTTTCTCCCATTTTCTCTCTCTGTCCTCTCATTCTCTCTCTTACTCAATCCCTCTTTCTTTCTTTCTCTCCCCCTTGTTATTTCACTCATTCTCTTTCTCTCTTTTTCTAATTTTCTGTCTTTCTCTTTCTCTCCCTCGCTTCCTCTTTATTTCTTTCAATCTTTGTTTCTTTCTTTTTTTTCCTCTCTTTCTCTCTCTTTCCTTTTTCTCTCTCCCTTTCTTTCTTTCTTTCTTTCTGTTTATATTTCTCTTTGTCTCTCTCTCTCTCTCTCTCTCTCTCTCTCTCTCTCTCTCTCTCTCCTGTCATAGTCTCTATATCTCTCAATCCCTCTCTCTCACTTTTCCCCTTAATTTTATTTCTTTCTCCTATTTTCTCTCTCTCTGTCCTCTCATTCTCTCTCTCTTACTCATTCCCTCTTTCTTTCATTCTCTCTCTCTCTCATTATCTCTCTCATTCTTTTTCTCTCTTTTTTTAATTTTCTGTCTTTCTTTCTTTCTTTCTTTCTTTATTTGTGTTTATATCTCTCTTCCCTTTTTTTGTTTCTCTCTCTTGCTCTCATTATCACTCTCTATTCTCTCTTTTCATTTCTCTCCCTCTCTTCCTCAATCTTTGTTTCTTTCTCTTTTTTTCCCTCTCTCTCTCTTTCATTTTTCGCTCTCCCTTTCTTTCTTTCTTTCTTTCTTTCTTTCTTTCTTTCTTTCTTTCTTTCTTTCTTTCTTTCTTTCTTTCTTTCTTTCTTTCTTTCTCTATTTGTGTTTATATCTCTCTTCCCTTTTTTTTGTTTCTCTCCCTTGCTCTCATTATCACTCTATATTCTCTCTTTTAATTTTTCTTTCTTTCTCCCATTTTCTCTCCGTCCTCTCATTCCCTTTTTTTCTTTCTTTCTTTCTTTCTTTCTTTCTTTCTTTCTTTCTTTCTTTCTTTCTTTCTTTCTTTCTCATTATCTCTCTCATTCTCTTTCTGTCTTTTTCTCATTCTCTTTCTCTCCCTTTCTTCCTCGTTCTTTCTTTTTTTCTCTCTCTCTCTTTCCTTTTTCTCTCTTCCTTTTTTTCTCTCTCTTACCCATTCCCTCTTTCTTTCTTTCTTTTTCTCTCTCTTGCTCCCATTTTCTTTCTCTCCTCTCTTATTCCTTTTTTTTTTTTCGTTTGCCCATTTTTGCTCTCTCATTCTCTTTTTCTTTCTATCTCTTCCTCTTTCTTTCTTCCTTTTTCTCTATATTTATCTCTCTCTCTCTCTCTTCCTCTTTTTTCTCTCATCGTCTCTATATCTCTCTATCCCTCTCTTTCATCCCCCCCCTCTATTTTTTCCCTGTCTTTCTCTCTCTCTCTCTCTCTCTCTCTCTCTCTCTTTCCTTCTCTCACAATCTCTTTCATGTTCTCTCTTTTCTTTCTTTTTATCTTTCTTTCTTTTTTTCCTCTCATTTTCTCTCTCTCTTTCTTTCTATCTATCATCTCTTTGTCTCGGTTACACATTTTGTACAGCATACAGGGTGTCACTTTGTGCTTCATATAATGAATAGCCAGACATAACATCTTTCATGGTGTCAGCGTGTTCTTCTGTAGAGTTGGGGGATTTATCTGTTGCATACAGTGAGAGCTCGGGGCTGAAGCTCAATCTCTGCCTTCCCCTTGACATGCTGAATGGTGCAGCAGAACCCCCCCCCATGCCGCCTGGAAACTCAAGAGCCTGCGGGAAATTAACAATCTACATAACTAACACACTGTGTGTTCCCTGAGAACCACACGTCACTTCGCTGATTGGAGATTTCGTTCTTTATTCACCTTCCTAATGCAGAAAGCCGGATTATCCTAATATACTATATATATAAAATGTTTCCAATTGTACTGTTAAATATTTTGAAAAAAAAAACAGCAAGTAAAGAAAAACACCTGTTGATCCTGCCATAAATCCAGTGATCTGATAACTTCCTGTGCTCACTTTTTTTATAAATGAGGAGGAGGATGGGGGGGGGGTGTTTTGTAGCCCTAACACACTTCCTGTCCTAGGGTGACAACAATCTTTCATAGATAAAGATACAGAGAGATTAGTGTCATCCTGGGACAAAAAGTATGTTACTAGCAGGATCACCATCAACACAGGATCCTTATGAAGAGCGTAACTTAAAGTCGCCGAAACGCGTCGGTTGGTTCCTCTGTTGAGGCTTTCCAGTGCAGGAGACTTGCCCAACCAGTCCTACTTCACATCAGTAATCAGATTTAGAAAAACAGGATTAAAACTACGTCTAGGTTTAGGCCATGGGGGCACATCGCAAAGATAACACGCCAGGATAAGGATCCTTAAGTGTCAGTTAAGTCCAATAAGATTTGAGAATCACAGTCACATGGCTGAAAATAAAGACCTTTATCTTTGTCTTAAAGGTTTGTGAATTGAGACTTATGAATCTCCCTTAAGAACCTACAGTAGATGTTCTGTAGCTCTAAAACACTTCCTACCCCAAGCTCTTCTGTTGGGGCCCTCCAGTGCAGGAGACCTTCCTAACTATTCCCCTTCATATAAGAGATCAGAGTCTGTATATAAGAGGAAAGCTACATCTAGAGTAGTGGTCTCCAAACTGTGGCTGACGGGCCGAGTCCAGCCCTTTGCTTGCCTTTTTCTGGCCCTTGAGGCACTACTTTTCCCACTAATTCAGGGCACTATTTCCACCACTGACACCAATGATGGGGCACTATTTCCACCACTGACACCAATGATGGGGCACTATTTCCACCACTGACACCAATGATGGGGCACTATTTCCACCACTAACACTAATGATGGGACACCATTTCTTCCACTAACACCAATGATGGGACACCATTTCTTCCACTGACACCAATGATGTGTCACTATTTCCACCACTGACACCAATGATCGGGAACAAAGTAAGATGAGGAATCAAACTAAAACACTGCATCCCAATATATATAAAAAAATAATTAGGGACTAGAGGTCACAGGCCTCTGGACTTTAAAGGTGTTGATTGTTTTTTTTTAAGCTTTTTGTAATAGATTTTCTAATATTGTATACGTTGTACCAATGATGGGGCTCTACTCCTCCCACTGACACCAATGATGGGACACTATTCCTCCCACTGATATCAATGATGGGACACTATTCCTGACACCAATGATGGGACACTATTCCTCCTACTGACACCAAAGTTGGGACACCATTCTTTTCACTGACACCAGTCATGGGACTCTATTCCTATCCACTGACACCAATGATGGGGCTCTACTTCTCCCACTGACACCAATGATGGGGCACTATTCCTCCCACTGGCACCAATGATGGGACACTATTCCTCCCACTGACACCAATGATGGGACACTATTCCTCCAACTGACACCAATGATGGGACACGATGCCTCCCACTGACACCAACCCAACAATGGGGCACCGTCTCTCCTCCTACTGACCATAAGTGGACCGGTATGCATTTTTTTTTTCCACTGACCCCCAAGACTGAAACCTTGTCTACTCCCACCGATACTCGGGCATTTACTACTCTTAGTGGTCACAGTCCGGCCAACCTAAAGTCTGAAGGACTGTAAACTGGCCCTTTGTTGGGAGTGTTTGGAGACCCCCCTGAACTACTGTAGATCCAAGCCATGGGTGCACATTAAAAAAAGTGACAGTTATTTTCAGCCAATAAGATTTGAAAATGACAGTCACATGACTGAATATAAAAATCCCTATCTTTGTGAATTGAGCCTCACCACTCTGCTTTAAAACTCCAAGCCACAGATGTGCGCATTTTGTTCTCTGGATGTATTAGGGATTCCGTACTCCCCCCTCCCCCCTTTCCTGCGGGAATTAAAGGCTTGCCTCCCTAATTTCCTAATAAGCATCAAAATGACTTATTTCCATCCGTCCAAACCAGCGGGCGGCATATGTTCCCGCTCCGGCGTACAGAGACGTACTTCTGTCACTTGAAAGATCTGAATTATGGCAACAGATTTGCTTAACAATTCTAGCGTAACCGAGCGGCACTTTCCTAAAAAAGGCCCCGAGGACCGTTCGCCGACATCAGCCAAATTGCGCACAGCGTGTTCGCCATCCTCCCGAGTCCCGGGGGAGGCGGGCAGAGATGCATCGCGCTCCCGGAGCATGGCGGAACCCCGCGGAGGGGAAGTTGGTTAGTTGTCTTCTGGGAGTTTGATAACTTTTTTTTTTCTTTTTTCTTTTTTTACTTGTCGGAGGAACAAAAAGCTCAGAGATGAAAAAAATGCACAAGAAAATGCTTAAAAATTGTTACAATTGAGTTTATTAGTTATCAATATAAATTATAAAGATAATATCACAGCACAAATATTTTATTTTATTTATATGTATATATAATAAATATTTATATATATATATATATATATATATATATATATTATATATATATATTTATATTTATACACAGTATATAGATACAGTGAATAGATCTATACATATAGATCTATCTATCAAATAGATAGATAGATAGATAGATAGATAGATAGATAGATAGATAGATAGATAGATAGATAGATAGATAGATAGATAGATAGATAGATAGATAGATATACAGTATATCTATATAGAGATATATATATATATTTTGTAATTATTTTGCCACTCAAAAACATCTCCACCCCATTTTGGAAGTAGACACACCAATGTGATATCATCTCTTATTTTAATTTTTTTGAGAAATGGATAAACAGGCAGATATTGAAGGGGGGAGGAACAAACATGGCTTGGTTACATTAAATTTGATCTCCAGGACGAGCGGGCGCCCCATCCTCTTCCTAGGCCATACCAGGTCACATGCCCTCAACATGTGGGGGGGGGGTGGTGAATGCTTTCCCAAAGCACCTTGTCTCCATGTTGATGAGGACAAGGGCCTCCTCCCAACAACCCCGGGCGGTGGTTGTGGGGGTCTGCGGGCAGGGGGCTGGAATTTAAGAAAGGAGCCCCTGTTTAAGAAAGGGGAGGTGAGTGCTTTCCTAAAGCACCTCATCCCCACGTTGATGAAGACAAGGGCCTCCTCCCGATAACCCTAGGCATTGGTTGTGGGGGTCTGCGAGCAGGAGGCTTGTCGGAATCTGGAAGCCCCATTTAAGAAAAGGGGGCCCCCATTTAAGAAAGGGAAGGTGGGAGCTTTCCTAAAGCACCTTGTCCACATGTTGATGGGGATAAGGGCCTCTTCCTGACAACCCTGGGCGGTGGTTGTGGGGGTCTGCGGGCAGGGGGCTTATCGGAATCTTGAAGCCCCGTTTAAAAAAGGTGAATGAGAGGCCAGATTCCAATAAGCCCCCTGTCTGCAGACCCCCCCAACCACCACCCAGGGTTGTCGGGAAGAGACCCTTGTCCCTGTCAACATGGGGACAAGATGCTTTGGGGCGGTGGGGGGGGGCAGAGACCCCGCTGCCCCCAAAAGCAACCACCCCCCCATGTTGAGGACATGTGACCTGGTATTATAGTCCAGGAGGGGGACCTCTCACTCGTCCCCCCACTTTCCTGACCTGCCAAGCTGCAGGCTTGTTATGGATTTTGGAGGGGATCCCACACTGTGTATTTTTTTTGTGTAGTTTCCCCCTCAACCCCCTTGGTGTTTTTTTGTTTTTTTTGTTTTATTTCTGTGTGGGGTCCCCCTTTAAGATTAATTCCAGACTCAAAGGGTCTGGTATAGACCTGGGGGGGATATATAAAAATAGTAATATATAATATATAATAATAATATATATATATATATATATATATATATATATATATATATATATAAAATTATTTTTATATATTTACTTATAAATCCGCCCCCAGCCCTGCGCAGCCGGTAGAACGGAATTTAGAGTGCTGAGTTTGCAACAACCTACATTTGTGGCGTTCGCTCGCCCCCCCTCCCCCTTCCCTCATTTCACATTCCGTCTTATAACAAACATACATTTATATGGAAATGATTTTCCTGCGATCGAATCAGAGGAAATAAATTCTGACTTGTTATTGATAATGTTGCCGTTTCGAGAAATAGCGGCGGGCTGCGGAATTTGAATTCAGGCGATTCGTGTCTGGCGGCGGCGGGAGGTTTATTTTACCGCGGTGGGGATGAGGTGGGAGGAAAGGGGGACATTTTTTCCAGGGAAAAAAAACTTGGATTGCCTCAAGTAATCTTATACAGTCTGTGGGAACTAAATGATTAAACTGGACTTAGCCATACCTTCCAACATTTAAAAATTTCCCTGCAGGACATTTTTCTTGAGGGGGGGGTGCAGATCGGATCGAAGTTGTTGAGCGGGGGGGGGGGGCGCGGATCAGAGTTGGGGGGGGGTTCCGCGGGTAATCGTGGGAATGCGGGATTTAGCGCGACTTACGGTAATCGCAGTGGGGGGGGGGGCGGAAATCGCGGGACTCCAGCCCTGAACGCGGGATGCGAAATCCGGGACCAAGGCCGCCATCAGGAATTTTGGAGCCCCTTACACAGCTTCAAGCATGGGCCCAATGGAGCAGAGAACCAGGGGGGGGGTGCTGCCGCATGAAATTGAGAAGCGGGTGGGGGTTGCTGCCGCAAATTGAGAAGCGGGGGCCCTTTACAAAGAGAAGAAATAAAGAAAAATATAAAAAAGGGGGGTAGCCACCCGGGGCCCTGGGGACCTCTGTGCCCTTTAATAAAAAAGAAGAAAAAAAGAGAGAAAAAAAATATATATATTTATATATATAAAACATATACACACATATATATATATATATATATATATATATAAAAAAGGGGAGTTGCAATCCGGGGCCCTGGGGGCCCTTCAGGCCCCTGTTGACCTCCGGACCTTTAAAAAAGAAAAGAAAAAAAATTGGCCCTTTAATAAAAAAGAAAAGAAAAATATATTAAAAAAATATATAAAATCTAAAAAAATAAAAAAAAGGAGGGGGTTGCCACCTGGGGCCCTGGTGGCCTCCGGGCCCCTAAAAAAAATGGCCCTTTAATAAAAAATAAAATAAACATATATTAAAAAATATATTTTTTTATTAAAAAAATATATTTTTTATATAAAAAAATATATATATATATTTATGAAAAAATATATATATATAAAAAAAAAAAAGGAGGGGGTTTCCACCTGGGGCCCTGGTGGCCTCCGGGCCCCTGGGGACCTCCGGACCCCTAAAAAAAATGGCCCTTTAATAAAAAAATATTAAAAAATATATATATTTTTTTTTAGGGGGGTTTCCATCCGGGCCCCTTTGGACCCCCGGGCCCCTTACAGGTGTACTGCCTGTACCCACCTGATGGCGGTCCTGTCCGGGACGGTTGGGAGGTATGACTTAGCATGAGATTTATTTTCCCCCATGGGTCAATGTAACACTCCCAGGGATTCATTATCTCTCACAGAGATCACAGCACTCCCCCTGACAATGCCTTCATCTGAATTTCTCTCTAGACAGACGGCGCCAAGCTTGTTCAGGCATCATCCAGAGCATAGGTGTGCGCAAGGGGTGTGCCTGGGCACACCCTAATCCTGGGATTGGCAACTTGTCATTGGTGGGCAGGTGACAGGTAAACCACAATCCTTCCTTGCTGACCCTCAGAACCTGGACTGTAGAGGCGGCGGGGGGTGGAATTTAGTGGAACCGATCTGTATTTTCCTCCTGCAGCAGCTGAAAGTAGGCTTCTCCTCCTCTCCCTTTTGTCAACATTCAGCTGCCACAGGAGGAAAATATAGGGGATCGGTACTAATATATGGCACGGCCGACACCTCTCAATTCCCTGTTCCTCTTCCTTCTGTTGCCCGGGTCCCCCATGTGCTCCCCCATCCTCCCATTGTTTCAGGATGGAGAGCGGTGAAAAGGCCGGTAAATATTTCAAATGCATGTGTGTTGGAGGTGCACACCTATGATCCAGAGTCACTTTCTGGACTATAGCGCTGGCTCAGAGATGACACAATCATGTCAATCACAAACATCGGACACAGATCAGTCTGTGCTGCAGCCTACACCTTGTGACTCACTGCAAAGTTACAATGTTGCAGTCTGGTCACTAGGGGGGAGACTGAGGAAATGCTTCCTACTGCCTGCAGCAGACTGATGACATCATCTCAGCCTAGGCAAGGGCATTGCACTGGAGTAGACATGTGTGTGTGTGTGGTTCGTTTCGTTCGGAATCTAAATTCAATTTAACACATTTTTTGTTATTTGGAAATTCAGATGTATCCAAATTTCCAAATTGCAATAGTAACTAATTTCATCGAATCCGGAAAGAATTAAAAACAAAATAATAAAATAGTTTGCGTGCACAAGCAGTCATGCCCCCGTATGTAAACGTTCAAACCACACATGTGAGGTATCGCCACGATCGTTAGAGCGAGAGCAAAGTATTTTTTTTTTTTTCAATTTAATTTTAATTAATTATAATTACAATTTTAATTCAATTGTAATTAATTATAATTTTAACCACTTAAGACCCGGACCAAAATGCAGGTAAAGGACCTTGCCCCTTTTTGCGATTCGGCACTGCGTCGTTTTAACTGACAATTGCGCGGTCGTGCGACGTGGCTCCCAAAAAAAATTGGCGTCCTTTTTTCCCCACAAATAGAGCTTTCTTTTGGTGGTATTTGATCACCTCTGCGGTTTTTATTTTTTGCGCTATAAACAAAAATAGAGCGACAATTTTAAAAAAAAAATCTGAATTTTTTACTTTTTGCTATAATAAATATCCCCCAAAAATATATAAAAAAACATTTTTTTCCTCAGTTTAGGCCGATACGTATTCTTCTACCTATTTTTGGTAAAAAAAATCGCAATAAGCGTTTATCGGTTGGTTTTCGCAAAATTTATAGCGTTTACAAAATAAGGGATAGTTTTATTGCATTTTTATTATTTTTTTTTTTTTTACTACTAATAGCGGCGATCAGCGATTTTTTTCGTGACTGCGACATTATGGCGGACACTTCGGACAATTTTGACACATTTTTGGGACAATTGTCATTTTCACAGCAAAAAATGCATTTAAAGCGGATCTCCACCCTAAAGTGAAGATCCGCTGATCGGAACCCTCCCCCCCTCCGGTGTCACATTTGACACCTTTCAGGGGGGAGGGGGGTGCAGATACCTGTCTAAAGACAGGTATCCGCACCCACTTCCGGCCCGCAGTCTCGGGCAAAAGACGGGCTTTTCCCGTTGTGTGCTGGGAACTCTCAGCTCCCAGCACACAGCGGGAGCCAATCGCGGGCGCAGTGCGACTCGCGCATGCGCCGTAGGGAACCGGGCAGTGAAGCCGGAGCGCTTCACTTCCTGGTTCCCTCGCCGTGGATGGAGGGGGGAGCAGCAGGGTGATGAGCGATCGCTCATCCTCTGCTGCGGACGGCGCTGGACTCCAGGACAGGTAAGTGTCCTAATATTAAAAGTCAGCAGCTGCAGTATTTGTTGCTGCTGGCTTTTAATATTTATTTAAGGTGAACCATCCGCTTTAAATTGCATTGTTTACTGTGGAAATGACAGTTGCAGTTTGGGAGTTAACCACAAGGGGCGCTGTGACTTTCAGTGTTCCCTGTGTGTGTGTTTACAACTGTAGGGGGGTGTGGCTGTAGGTGTGACGTCATCGATCACGTCCCCCTATAACAGGGATGACGCGATCGATGCTGCGGCCACAGTGAAGCACACAGGGAAGCCGTGTTTACACACGGCTCTCCCCGTTCTTCAGCTCCAGGGACGGATCACCCCACTGCAGCGGCGATCGGGTCCGCGAGTCCCGCGGTCCCTTTCCTGGAGCTTCGGACACGGCTGGGTACTAAAATCAACGTATATATACGTTGATGTGCCCAGCCGTGCCATTCTGCCGACGTATATGTGCAGTAGGCGGTCCTTAAGTGGTTAATTGTAATTACATTTTAATTCATTTTAATTTTAATAAATTCAATAAGCTGCCTTAAGTGTGTGAAACGCGTAGAAAAGGTGCTGTGTAATTTATAAAAAACGTGTTGCGCAAAAAATGCTTAGTGTATGAGCATTGAGTAGTAAGTGGGCAGTTATTGGCAACAGGTGGGCATCAAGTGAGGCATGATGGCAACAGGAAAAAATGAAAGGAACAAAGACAACCCAATGATGCCGGAGGGATTTCATCTTATACAGACGGCCACTAGAGGGACCTTGGTGACATATCGTAATCCAAATATGGAACAGCAATAAAGTAAAGTCGTACTAAAAATTATCGGGAATTATAATTATTAATTTGGTAATTATTGATTATTAAAATACAATTGATTTCACTTTTTTACACATCAGTTGCAATCATTAGACATTTAATGCACATTTTAGGGCAGGGGTCTTCAAACTACGGCCCTCCAGGTGTTCAGGAACTACAATTGCCTAGTCATGTCTGTGAATGTCAGTGTGTTACAATGCTTCATGGGATTTGTAACAAAAAAGGTACAATATAAAAAAAAAAAAAATGATAAAAAAAAGATGTAATATACACTTTTTGCAGCATGAGAGGGAGGGTGCCCCTGGTTCGGGGCACGTTTCTTCGTATATTATTCTATGCTCTGCAACCTCCCTCTCATGCTGCAAAAAGTGTATATTACATTTTTTTTATCTATTTTTAATTTTTTTTTATGTTGTACTTTTCCGCTCTTCACGATACGGTCAAGTTGCTGCCTGGACGCGGTGTAGAATGATACCGTCTATATTTCTGTTAGAAATTGATTTTCCCTTAACAATGAAACAAACTCTGCGATAAATCCTGGGTGCAGCTTGGGAAGGCAAGGCCGCTCGCCCGCCGGTGATTTGTGATTTTCTGTGTCCTTTGGTTTTAGAGGGGGGGGGGGGGGGGGGTCGAGTTACAAAACTGCGGCCGCCCCCCTCCCCCCGATTGTACAATGTGTGACTGATCTTCATCCCGGGCCCTCGGCAGGAACAACAATTGTATGGGTGTGAAAATCAGCCCGCAAGAGACGCTTCCCTTCGTCCCCAATGTTATAAAAAAAACGAAATGTGTTATAAAAACAACAAAAAAATTGTTACAATGTAACAAAAATCTGTATGTAAATATTTATATAAAACGATGAGAGGACCAGGAATGCTGAACTTTATTGGAAAACAAAAAAGATACAAAATGTATTATCAATGCAACAATTTGTATCTTTTTATTTTCAATTGATATACTGTATATGTCAGGTATATCAGAGGCATGTATGGTGCATTCTCAGTGATGTCACCACTCTCTAGTGAATGGATAGGCTGCATTCTCAGTGATGTCACCTCTTTCTAGTGAAAGGATAGGCTGCATTCTCAGTGATGTCACCGGTCTCTAGTGAATGGATAGGCTGCATTCTCAGTGATGTCGCCGGTTTCTAGTGAAAGGATAGGCTGCATTCTCAGTGATGTCACCGGTCTCTAGTGAATGGATAGGCTGCATTCTCAGTGATGTCACCGGTCTCTACAGTGAATGGATAGGCTGCATTCTCAGTGATGTCACCAGTCTCTAGTGAATGGATAGGCTGCATTCTCAGTGATGTCACCGGTCTCTAGTGAATGGATAGGCTGCATTCTCAGTGATGTCACCGGTCTCTAGTGAATGGATAGGCTGCATTCTCAGTGATGTCACCGCTCTCTAGTGAATGGTTAGGCTGCATTCTCAGTGATGTCACCTCTTTCTAGTGAAAGGATAGGCTGCATTCTCAGTGATGTCACCGGTCTCTAGTGAATGGATAGGCTGCATTCTCAGTGATGTCACCGGTCTCTAGTGAATGGATAGGCTACATTCTCAGTGATGTCACCGGTCTCTAGTGAATGGATAGGCTGCATTCTCAGTGATGTCACCGGTCTCTAGTGAATGGTTAGGCTGCATTCTCAGTGATGTCACCTCTTTCTAGTGAAAGGATAGGCTGCATTCTCAGTGATGTCACCGGTCTCTAGTGAATGGATAGGCTGCATTCTCAGTGATGTCGCCGGTCTCTACAGTGAATGGATAGGCTGCATTCTCAGTGATGTCACCAGTCTCTAGTGAATGGATAGGCTGCATTCTCAGTGATGTCACCGGTCTCTAGTGAATGGATAGGCTGCATTCTCAGTGATGTCACCGGTCTCTAGTGAATGGATAGGCTGCATTCTCAGTGATGTCACCGCTCTCTAGTGAATGGTTAGGCTGCATTCTCAGTGATGTCACCTCTTTCTAGTGAAAGGATAGGCTGCATTCTCAGTGATGTCACCGGTCTCTAGTGAATGGATAGGCTGCATTCTCAGTGATGTCACCGGTCTCTAGTGAATGGATAGGCTACATTCTCAGTGATGTCACCGGTCTCTAGTGAATGGATAGGCTGCATTCTCAGTGATGTCACCGGTCTCTAGTGAATGGTTAGGCTGCATTCTCAGTGATGTCACCTCTTTCTAGTGAAAGGATAGGCTGCATTCTCAGTGATGTCACCGGTCTCTAGTGAATGGATAGGCTGCATTCCCAGTGATGTCACCAGCCTCTAGTGAATGGATAGGCTGCATTCTCAGTGATGTCGCCGGTCTCTACAGTGAATGGATAGGCTGCATTCTCAGTGATGTCACCAGTCTCTAGTGAATGGATAGGCTGCATTCTCAGTGATGTCACCGGTCTCTAGTGAATGGATAGGCTGCATTCTCAGTGATGTCACCGGTCTCTAGTGAATGGATAGGCTGCATTCTCAGTGATGTCACCGGTCTCTAGTGAATGGATAGGCTGCATTCTCAGTGATGTCACCGCTCTCTAGTGAATGGTTAGGCTGCATTCTCAGTGATGTCACCTCTTTCTAGTGAAAGGATAGGCTGCATTCTCAGTGATGTCACCGGTCTCTAGTGAATGGATAGGCTGCATTCTCAGTGATGTCACCGGTCTCTAGTGAATGGATAGGCTACATTCTCAGTGATGTCACCGGTCTCTAGTGAATGGATAGGCTGCATTCTCAGTGATGTCACCGGTCTCTAGTGAATGGTTAGGCTGCATTCTCAGTGATGTCACCTCTTTCTAGTGAAAGGATAGGCTGCATTCTCAGTGATGTCACCGGTCTCTAGTGAATGGATAGGCTGCATTCTCAGTGATGTCGCCGGTCTCTACAGTGAATGGATAGGCTGCATTCTCAGTGATGTCACCAGTCTCTAGTGAATGGATAGGCTGCATTCTCAGTGATGTCACCGGTCTCTAGTGAATGGATAGGCTGCATTCTCAGTGATGTCACCGGTCTCTAGTGAATGGATAGGCTGCATTCTCAGTGATGTCACCGCTCTCTAGTGAATGGTTAGGCTGCATTCTCAGTGATGTCACCTCTTTCTAGTGAAAGGATAGGCTGCATTCTCAGTGATGTCACCGGTCTCTAGTGAATGGATAGGCTGCATTCTCAGTGATGTCACCGGTCTCTAGTGAATGGATAGGCTACATTCTCAGTGATGTCACCGGTCTCTAGTGAATGGATAGGCTGCATTCTCAGTGATGTCACCGGTCTCTAGTGAATGGTTAGGCTGCATTCTCAGTGATGTCACCTCTTTCTAGTGAAAGGATAGGCTGCATTCTCAGTGATGTCACCGGTCTCTAGTGAATGGATAGGCTGCATTCCCAGTGATGTCACCAGCCTCTAGTGAATGGATAGGCTGCATTCTCAGTGATGTCGCCGGTCTCTACAGTGAATGGATAGGCTGCATTCTCAGTGATGTCACCAGTCTCTAGTGAATGGATAGGCTGCATTCTCAGTGATGTCACCGGTCTCTAGTGAATGGATAGGCTGCATTCTCAGTGATGTCACCGGTCTCTAGTGAATGGATAGGCTGCATTCTCAGTGATGTCACCAGTCTCTAGTGAATGGATAGGCTGCATTCTCAGTGATGTCACCGGTCTCTAGTGAATGGATAGGCTGCATTCTCAGTGATGTCACCGCTCTCTAGTGAATGGTTAGGCTGCATTCTCAGTGATGTCACCTCTTTCTAGTGAAAGGATAGGCTGCATTCTCAGTGATGTCACCGGTCTCTAGTGAATGGATAGGCTGCATTCTCAGTGATGTCACCAGCCTCTAGTGAATGGATAGGCTGCATTCTCAGTGATGTCACCAGCCTCTAGTGAATGGATAGGCTGCATTCTCAGTGATGTCGCCGGTCTCTACAGTGAATGGATAGGCTGCATTTTCAGTGATGTCACCAGTCTCTAGTGAATGGATAGGCTGCATTCTCAGTGATGTCACCGGTCTCTAGTGAATGGATAGGCTGCATTCTCAGTGATGTCACCGCTCTCTAGTGAATGGATAGGCTGCATTCTCAGTGATGTCACCACTCTCTAGTGAATGGATAGGCTGCATTCTCAGTGATGTCACCGGTCTCTAGTGAATGGATAGGCTGCATTCTCAGTGATGTCACCGCTCTCTAGTGATTGGATAGGCTGCATTCTTAGTGATGTCATTACTCTCTAGTGATTGGATAGGCTGCATTCTCAGTGATGTCACCGGTCTCTAGTGAATGGATAGGCTGCATTCTCAGTGATGTCACCGGTCTCTAGTGAATGGATAGGCTGCATTCTCAGTGATGTCACCGGTCTCTAGTGAATGGATAGGCTACATTCTCAGTGATGTCACCGGTCTCTAGTGAATGGATAGGCTGCATTCTCAGTGATGTCACCGGTCTCTAGTGAATGGTTAGGCTGCATTCTCAGTGATGTCACCTCTTTCTAGTGAAAGGATAGGCTGCATTCTCAGTGATGTCACCGGTCTCTAGTGAATGGATAGGCTGCATTCTCAGTGATGTCACCGGTCTCTAGTGAATGGATAGGCTACATTCTCAGTGATGTCACCGGTCTCTAGTGAATGGATAGGCTGCATTCTCAGTGATGTCACCGGTCTCTAGTGAATGGTTAGGCTGCATTCTCAGTGATGTCACCTCTTTCTAGTGAAAGGATAGGCTGCATTCTCAGTGATGTCACCGGTCTCTAGTGAATGGATAGGCTGCATTCTCAGTGATGTCACCAGTCTCTAGTGAATGGATAGGCTGCATTCTCAGTGATGTCACCGGTCTCTAGTGAATGGATAGGCTGCATTCTCAGTGATGTCACCGGTCTCTAGTGAATGGATAGGCTGCATTCTCAGTGATGTCACCAGTCTCTAGTGAATGGATAGGCTGCATTCTCAGTGATGTCACCGCTCTCTAGTGAATGGTTAGGTTGCATTCTCAGTGATGTCACCTCTTTCTAGTGAAAGGATAGGCTGCATTCTCAGTGATGTCACCGGTCTCTAGTGAATGGATAGGCTGCATTCTCAGTGATGTCACCAGCCTCTAGTGAATGGATAGGCTGCATTCTCAGTGATGTCACCAGCCTCTAGTGAATGGATAGGCTGCATTCTCAGTGATGTCGCCGGTCTCTACAGTGAATGGATAGGCTGCATTTTCAGTGATGTCACCAGTCTCTAGTGAATGGATAGGCTGCATTCTCAGTGATGTCACCGGTCTCTAGTGAATGGATAGGCTGCATTCTCAGTGATGTCACCGCTCTCTAGTGAATGGATAGGCTGCATTCTCAGTGATGTCACCACTCTCTAGTGAATGGATAGGCTGCATTCTCAGTGATGTCACCGGTCTCTAGTGAATGGATAGGCTGCATTCTCAGTGATGTCACCGCTCTCTAGTGATTGGATAGGCTGCATTCTTAGTGATGTCATTACTCTCTAGTGATTGGATAGGCTGCATTCTCAGTGATGTCACCGGTCTCTAGTGAATGGATAGGCTGCATTCTCAGTGATGTCACCGCTCTCTAGTGATTGGATAGGCTGCATTCTTAGTGATGTCATTACTCTCTAGTGATTGGATAGGCTGCATTCTCAGTGATGTCACCACTCTCTAGTTAATTAGATAGGCTGCATTCTCAGTGATGTCACCAGTCTCTAGTGAATGGATAGGCTGCATTCTCAGTGATGTCACCGGTCTCTAGTGAATAGATAGGCTGCATTCTCAGTGATGTCACCGGTCTCTAGTGAATGGATAGGCTGCATTCTCAGAGATGTCACCGGTCTCTAGTGAATGGATAGGCTGCATTCTCAGTGATGTCACCAGTCTCTAGTAAATGGATAGGCTGCATTCTCAGTGATGTCACCGCTCTCTAGTGATTGGATTGGCTGCATTCTCAGTGATGTCACCGGTCTCTAGTAAATGGATAGGCTGCATTCTCAGTGATGTCACCGCTCTCTAGTGATTGGATAGGCTGCATTCTCAGTGATGATGTCACCAGTCTCTAGTGAAGGGATAGGCTGCATTCTCAGTGATGTCACCGGTCTCTAGTGAATGGATAGGCTACATTCTCAGTGATGTCACTGGTCTCTAGTGAATGGATAGGCTGCATTCTCAGTGATGTCACCGCTCTCTAGTGATTGGATAGGCTGCATTCTTAGTGATGTCATTACTCTCTAGTGATTGGATAGGCTGCATTCTCAGTGATGTCACCACTCTCTAGTTAATTAGATAGGCTGCATTCTCAGTGATGTCACCAGTCTCTAGTGAATGGATAGGCTGCATTCTCAGTGATGTCACCGGTCTCTAGTGAATAGATAGGCTGCATTCTCAGTGATGTCACCGGTCTCTAGTGAATGGATAGGCTGCATTCTCAGTGATGTCACCGGTCTCTAGTGAATGGATAGGCTGCATTCTCAGTGATGTCACCAGTCTCTAGTAAATGGATAGGCTGCATTCTCAGTGATGTCACCGCTCTCTAGTGATTGGATTGGCTGCATTCTCAGTGATGTCACCGGTCTCTAGTAAATGGATAGGCTGCATTCTCAGTGATGTCACCGCTCTCTAGTGATTGGATAGGCTGCATTCTCAGTGATGATGTCACCAGTCTCTAGTGAAGGGATAGGCTGCATTCTCAGTGATGTCACCGGTCTCTAGTGAATGGATAGGCTACATTCTCAGTGATGTCACTGGTCTCTAGTGAATGGATAGGCTGCATTCTCAGTGATGTCACCGCTCTCTAGTGAATGAATAGGCTGTTTTGTTTTGTTTGTTTTTTTGTATTTTCTGCATTAATATGAAAATCACTTAAAACTTGAACAGTTTTGTGTAGACTCAGCTACAAAGGATTGCAGTACATTCCATGGCTCTCTGGATTCCATATTACCCAGCAGGAGATGTGGAAGGGGAGGAGTAGAGGTCCTGTACGGAGAAAGGATTGAATTTCCCGGCAGTGAGGTGTATGGTGATGATTCACAGACCCTGTGACAGCCGAGATCATATATTCCTACTAATGACTTCTGCAGACTCCTATTACTTTTGGTCTGTAACTTACATTCGATGTACTTCTATGGGCCAGATTCAGGTAGATGAGAGTATCTTTCCTCTGGAGTAACGCTTCTCATTTACGTTACTCTGAAGACCCTTTCAGCGCAAGTCCTGTAATTCACATAGCAGTTGCGCGTAAACTTGCGCCAGAGTAACGATAATGCGCTGGCGTAACCCGACGCAAGTGGAAGTGGGTGTGATCATATGTAAATGATGGGCGGAGCCCAGCGCAGAGGCTTACGTTCAGCGCATCAACCACGGAGCATGCGCAGTGAGTGAGGCTCCACTCGCCCCCTTTGTGCGCATGCTCACAACTTCCGTCGGCACCACTGCACGGGAAACGTCAGCGCAATGCCTTCCGTTGGGCGTGTAAATGCGCCCGTAGAAGCGCCATTCCGGCACTAAAGTATATCCTGCTCCCCCTCCCCGCAGTGATGTTACTTTTGTTCTGAGATGGCTGCTCCCGTTCCCCGCAAACACACAGGAGAAAGCTGAACTTTAATGGCCAGGAGCTGTCAGCCATCATCTCGGCTATGGAGACCTATGATGTCTTCCTCCATGGCTGTAAAATTTGACAGACAAGCATGGACAGAGGTGTTGTCCTGCAAGTTGGGGTGCTCAGCTAGCTCTTATCGTCGGTAACGCTGCTGTAGCTGCTCTCCTGCTGACCTGTGGCCATCTGGAGTAAAGATAAAGCAGCCTTTTGTAGAAATAACTTTGCGCCGGACGGACGAGATACGCGCGGCGCATGTAGCCAGCGTATGGTGCTAATCCGTTCGTGAATTGGGAAAAATCCCTCATTTGCATATTTGCAGGGGAAATCAATGGGCGCGACTGATGCGCCCAGCGAAAATAAGCGCTGACGATACTCTGGCGTCGGAACGTTCCGCCGGTCGCAAATGACCCGTTATTGGGCGCATCTAGTTTGGTGGGTACGGGCACATAGAAACGACGGCGCATCATCACAGTTACGCGGCGCATATCGAAATACTCCAGCGCAAGTGTTCCTGAATCTGGCCCATTGTGCTATACGAGTCTATGATTCTTAAGGGTCGGGAATGTGTAACTTTAGAAATGTGGGTAATCTCTGTCTAAAAACACACTTAGAATTGCCAACTCGACAACTTCAGCTCCAGAGTGTTTTAACCCCCTTTCACGACCAGGCCATTGTTGCCATTCAGCACTGTGCTACTTTAACTGGCAATTACACAGTCATGCAACACTGTCATGCAAATCACATTTATATAATTTTTTCCACACAAATACAGTTTTCTTTTTGTGGTAGTTGATCTCCTCTGCGGTTTTTATTTTTGTCATATAAACAAAAAAATACAGAAAATCTGGAAAAAAAAAGGATATTTTCTTCTTCTGTCATGAAACATATTCCATTTTTTTTTTTTTTTTACATTTTGTTTGCTATTACAATGAAGATCAATTAACAGTAACAGTGTTAACAGTAACAGCTGTGAGAACTAGTGATCTGTGATTTGCTATAGCTAATCACATGGTACAGGGTTCTGTGATTGGCACAGGTACCACGTGATAGCTGTGGGCCAATCCCAACCTTGGAAAAGTATTCACCCCCCTTGGCATGTTTCATGTTTTGTTGTCTCACAACCTGGAATTAGGCACGTGAAATTTGTTTAGTTTCTAATTCGTCTTTTAACGAATTTTTAACGAATTAACACATTTTGAGAAATTCGTTAATTCCGAATTTTCGTGCTTTCCAAATGTTTGAATTTCCGAAATTTTAAATTTTCGAATTTCCGAAATTTTGAATTTTCGAATTTCCAAAATTTTGAATTTTCGAATTTTCGAAATTTTGAAATTTCGTACTTTTGAATTTCAGAATTTAGGAAAATCTGAATTTCGGAAAATCCGAATTTCAGAAATTAGAATTTTCGGAAATTCAGAATTTCGAAAATTCAGAATTTCGAAAATTCAGAATTTCGAAAATTCAAATATTAAAAAAATTTCAAAAATGCGAAAATTTTCAAAAGTCGAAATTGCAAAATTCGAAAATCTAAAATTCGAAAGTGGAAAATTTGAAATTTTTTGGAATTTCCAAAAATTAATTTTGTTCGTTTTCGTTTCAATTTTTTTATTTATTTTTTGCTTTTTTCTGAGTTTTTTTTTTTTCGTTTTCATTTTATTTGTTTTTTTCTTTTTCGGGAATTTGGGAATTTGGAATTCTGAATTTTCAAATTCCGGATTTTTGAATTTCCGAATTCCGGATTTTCAAATTTCCGAATTTCCTGAATTTTCGAAAAAAGCAAAAAAAGAATAAAATGAAAAAAATGTTTTTTTGAATTTCCCAAATCTCCGAATCCCTGAAAAAAACGAATGATACAAAAACGAATTTTTCCAAATTTCCGAAAAAAGCAAAAAAAAAAAAGATTGAAACAAAATCGATTTTTTTTTTTTCAGCAGTACACCTGGAATTAACATGGATTGTTTGATTTTTTTTTGTTGTGAAGCAAACAACAAATAGGACAAAATTACAGAAAAAGTCAATGTGCATAACTATTTACCCCCCTGAAGTCAATACTTTGTAGAGCCACCTTTTGCGGCTATCACAGCTCCAAGTCGCTTTGGATAAGTCTCTATGATCTTGCCATATCCTACCACTGGGATTTCTGCCCCATCCCTCCTCCATGCAAGACTGCTCTGGCTCCTTCAAGTTGGATGGTTTGCTCTTGTGAACAGCAATCTTTAAGTCTGACTTCAGACTTTCTATTGGATTGAGGTCTGGGCTTTGACTAGTCCATTCCAACACATTTACATGTTTACCCTCTAGCAGTGTGTTTGGGGTCATTGTCCTGCTGGAAGGTGAACATCCATCCAAGCATCAAATCACACACAGAGTGGTACAGGTTTTCCAAGAACATCCCTGTATTTAGCACCATCCATCTTTCCCTCAACTCTAAACAGTTTTCCAGTTCTGACTGCTGAAAAACATCCCCACAGCATGATGCTGCCACCACCATGTTTCACAGTGGGGATGGTGTTCTTCTGGTGATGTGGTGTGTTGGGTTTGCGCCAGACAAACGTTTTCTTAGTTCAATTTTATTTTTTTATTTAATTTATTTTTTAACTTTTTTATTCTAAGCAGAAAATCACGCAAAAACGGGAAAACAATGCGCAAATGGCATGTTTCCATTCAGTTCTATGGGAATACAAATGTGCCAAAAACACCTAAATCTGCCCGATTCGAGTGACAAAAAAGCTCCAGAACTTGTTTGGCTTCAGCTCCAGCGTTTTTGAGCTTCAAGCAGATAATCACTGAATGGATCCCTTGGAGCTGGCATCGCCGATCTAGATGATGCTGGACTAGAGAGACCACATTTTTAAACTACTGTACCATTCAGGGACACCCGCTTCCCAAAAATCAGCTTGTGATGTAACGAATCACAGCACAGTGCCTGAACACAAGAGGTGGGATTTATGATTTCTCCAATCACAGGCAGGGGATGGGGATTGTGCTCCTCCAGACATTCCCGGCCAGGACAAGTACTATCAGTGAGTAAAGCGGTGATGTGGCGGCCTTTTTTGGGGGCATCAGATTGGCCCGGGGGGTGGCTGTGTCAGTTTCATCCCGGGACACTGTATTGTCCTGGAATGAAAGACAGATCTGCAAAATGTGGGACTGTCCCGGGCAATCCGGGACACGTGGTCACCCTATGCTGGACATCCTCCAATCCAGGAAATGAGGCGGGGCTCTATCTGATTTGCTGCAGCTTCCAATGCAGCTCACAGTGTGCAGCGGAATCAGAGATAGCAATTGCAGTCCAGGAGCAGAGCCGGTACAACCGTGCGAGACTGGAGTCCAGCTTTAATCTCCGACAAGAATTTCTAGGGTTGGGCTGTGGTGTTGGGATAAGTCCTGATTGCGGCGTGCTGAGAAACGCTGCGTTATGGATTCCCGGGATGGATCGGAGCCCCTGGCTAGTTCCTAACAAAGGGCGCTCAGTATAATTAATTCACAGACGTTGTGTTTTCCCCGCAGTGGCTGTCTGGGTCTAGAAGTGCCGGAGCTACTGAATTATGAAAGGGCCCTTAAAATTGACGCGGAGAATATCTTGTAACTATAAGCAAAAAAAATTGCACAGAGCTTATCATCAACATGTTCAGAGAAAAGAAAGATATTAAAGAGAACCTGTTATGTGGGCATAGTAATGGGCATGTAATCCCGGACAAGGAATGTCTTTAAGTTTTCTCCTTTTATGTCTCCTAAATAAACCCCCTGAAGAGGTTTTGTTATATATGTTTGATAGTCAACACAAGTGTTCAGCCCCCCTCCCCCTCCCCCTGTACAGATACAGACAATTCCTCTCTCTGATCTTCAGAAAACCCAAAATGCAGAGAGTGTCAGGAAGGGGTAACGAGAGGTGCAAATCTACTTCTCTCACATGTCCCTTCTTTTTGGTCATGTGAACCATGATGTGCTCACCCCAGGTGTATTGTGGGGAGGGAAAGGAAGGAGAGAGGGGAAGGAGAGAGTGGAAGGCGAGAGAGGAAGGAGAGAGAGGAAGAGTGAAGGAGAGAGAGTGAAGGAGAGAGAGAAAGGAGAGAGAGGAAGGAGAGAGAGGAAGGAGAGAGAGGAAGGAGAGAGTGGAAGGAGAGAGTGGAAGGAGAGAGAGGAAGGAGAGAGAGGAAGGAGAGTGTGTGGAAGCAGAGTGTGGAAGGAGAGAGAGTGTGGAAGGAGAGAGAGTGAAGGAGAGAGAGTGAAGGAGAGAGAGTGAGGGAGAGAGAGAGGCAGGAGAGAGTGAAGGAGAGAGAGTGAAGGAGAGAGAGTGAAGGAGAGAGAGTGAAGGAGAGAGAGAGAGGAAGGAGAGAGAGGAAGGAGAGAGAGTGAAGGAGAGAGTGAAGGAGAGAGAGTGAAGGAGAGAGAGTGAAGGAGAGAGAGGAAGGAGAGAGAGGAAGGAGAGAGAGGGGAAGGAGAGAGAGAGAGGAAGGAGAGAGGGAGAGGAAGGAGAGAGAGGAAGGAGAGAGAGGAAGGAGAGAGAGGGGAAGGAGAGAGAGGAAGAAGAGAGAGGAAGGAGAGAGAGTGAAGGAGAGAGAGTGAAGGAGAGAGAGGAAGGAGAGAGAGTGAAGGAGAGAGAGTGAAGGAGAGAGAGAGGAAGGAGAGAGAGGAAGGAGAGAGAGAAAGGAGAGAGTGGAAGGAGTGAGTGAAGGAGAGAGAGTGAAGGAGAGAGAGTGAAGGAGAGAGAGAGAGGAAGGAGAGAGAAGAAGGAGAGAGAGTGAAGGAGAGAGAGTGAAGGAGAAAGAGTGAAGGAGAAAGAGTGAAGGAGAGAGAGAGGAAGGAGAGAGAGGAAGGAGAGAGAGGAAGGAGAGCGTGGAAGGAGAGCGTGGAAGGAGAGCGTGGAAGGAGAGAGAGGAAGGAGAGAGAGTGAAGGAGAGAGAGTGAAGGAGAGAGAGTGAAGGAGAGAGTGAAGGAGAGAGTGAAGGAGAGAGAGGAAGGAGAGAATGTGAAGGAGAGAATGTGAAGGAGAGAGAGTGAAGGAGAGAGAGTGAAGGAGAGAGAGTGAAGGAGAGAGAGGGAAGGAGAGAATGTGAAGGAGAGAGAGTGAAAGAGAGAGTAAAGGAGAGAGAGGAAGGAGAGAGAGTGAAGGAGAGAGAGAAGGAGAGAGTGAAGGAGAGAGAGGAAGGAGAGAGAGTGAAGGAGAGAGAGTGAAGGAGAGAATGAAGGAGCCCTGGTCCTATAAGACAGAGAAGAAGAGTTGGTGGTCTTATCCTCTAATTTGGCGCCATTTTGGCAACAAAGTTTCATTGAAGACTTTCTTTAGGAACATTTTTTGAATTTGGAACCGGATGCCCGCCTGGCACCAAACACATCTTTCCGAATTCCCGGAGCTCTGTACGCCCCGTGAGCGCGCCGTACCACAAATGAGTTTTATAGCAGAGACGATCATTTTAATTAAAACAACTCATACGCATCCATTAAAGTGATTACCGCGCCGCGGCGCCGTTTACATTGCCTCGGATAAAAACAAAGGACTTATATTTTCTCTCCCAAAGCGATAGATTTTAACCAATTCCTTACTGGGCACTTAAACCCCCCTCCTACCCAGACCAATTTTCAGTTTTCAGCGCTGACACACTTTGAATGACAAGTGCGCAGTCATGCAACACTGTACACAAATGAGATTTTTATAATTTTTTTCCCCCACAAATAAAGATTTATTTTGTTGGTATTTTATCACCGCTGGGGTTTTTATTTTTTGCTAAATAAACAAAAAAAGATGGAAAGTTTGAAGAAAAAAAAATCATGTTTCATAGTTTGTTATAAAATGTTGCAAACAGGTAATTTTTCTCCTTCATTGATGTGCTCTGATGAGGCAGCACTGATGGACACTGATAGGATGCACTAATGGGCACAGATAACACAGCACTAATAGGGACAGATAAGGCAGTACTGATAGGCACAGATAAGGCAGCACCGATGGGAACAGATTAGGCGGTACTGATAGGCACAGATAAGGCAGCACTGCTAGGCACAGATAAGGGAGCACCGATGGGGACAGATACGGCGGTACTGATGGGCACAGATAAGGCAGCACTGATAGGCACAGATAAGGCAGCACTGATGGGGACAGATAAGGCAGCACTGATAGGCACAGATAAGGCAGCACCGATGAGGACAGATAAGGCGGTACTGATGGGCACAGATAAGGCAGCACCGATGAGAACAGATAAGGCGGTACTGATGGGCACAAATAAGGCAGCACTGCTAGGCACAGATTAGGCAGCACCAATGGGGACAGATAAGGTAGTACTGATGGGCACAGATAAGGTGGCCACTGATAAGATGGCACTGATGGGTGGCACTGTTGGGCACTGATAGGTGTTACTGATAGGTACCACTGATATATAGGGGGCACTGCTAGGTGGGCACTGGTAGGTGAAAATGATGGGCAGGTCTGATGAGGCACTGATTGGTGACATTGATAGGTGGCACTGTGGGTACTGGTAGATGGCACTGTTGTGAACTGGTAGGTGGCACTGACAGGTGGCACACATGGGCACAGATGAGCTGGCGGCAGCTTTCCCTGATCAGGACCGATGTCCCTCTGTCAGCCGCCAGTGATCGGCTTTTTTTTCCTCCTAACGCTATCAGCTACTGGCTGACAGCTGATCACGTGGTAAGGGGTCAGGAGGCCTGCAGGGGGCGCACAGGCCGCTCGAGCACGGGAAGACATCTATTGATGGCCTCTTGGCAAAGTAGGTCCACGCTTTCGCCTTTATTCGGCTATAGCGCAGATGTGAAGAGGTTAAGGAAACGACTTGTAGCAATCTGTATGCGCTGACAACAACTTTAAATCTCGGACGCACCGCAGGTTTTATTTACGGTTTGGAAACCTCGTCGGCTGTTGAGAATGCCGAGGCGTTTGCCAAATTCCGTTAAGCGGTCATGAAAGCCCTTCAAGGTTGAGTTGAGTAATGGGAAGCGGGAGCGGGTCTGGGATGAGCGATTCCTTCGCCATTGGCCCTCGCCGGCCATCCCGCCGGATGAGATAGAGCTCCTCAGTGGTAATGGATGCCCCTTCTTCTGAGTTATGCCGGCATTCTCTGGAAGAAGAGCGGACGTCCGTATGATCTGTTCCAGCGATTATGATTCCGCAGCCGGCAAAGACGTAAGGTTAATTTCTAAATGGATAAAAGGAAAAAAAAGTTATGAAGAGACGTGAGCCAAAAACCCGGCAAATCTGATTAGAAGACTTTAGAAAAGCAGGAGAGCTTATCAGGAGCCGGAGATAAATCGGCTCATTAAGATACCGGATTTCACGGGAGGAATTGGGTTGGGGGTTGGAGGTGCACCGGGGAAAATGACTTTATTAAATGTTTTATATATATAATAATAATATAATCATACATGTCTAGACACCGACCAGCCATAACTTGATGACCACTGACAGCGATTATCTCTTTACAATGGCATCTGAAAGTCGGTGGGATTCGGTCATCACAGTTTGATGTGTAGCGGCAGACCGGTCAGGGTGTCTATGCTAAACCAAAAGCACCTACTCGCTGTGCCCAGGGCAACCGCCCCTCCCTCACCCCCCTCCCAATG
This sequence comes from Rana kukunoris, assembly GCA_029574335.1. NCBI lineage: Eukaryota > Metazoa > Chordata > Amphibia > Anura > Ranidae > Rana > Rana kukunoris. Next base: position 606,101,279 of record CM056050.1, read on the forward strand.
TCTTGGCCCTTCTTACATTCACCCGGCGATCCATATAATGTAAAAGAAAACGTGATTCACCAGACTGGGCCACAGAGCAATGGAAGAAGGTGGCCCAGTCTGATGAATCACGTTTTCTTTTACATTATATGGATCGCCGGGTGAATGTGAGCAGGGCCAAGACATTGGGGGGGGCAGGAGGGGAGGCTGCCCTGGGCACAGTGCGGCAAGGGGGATAGAGAATGGATACAGGGCAGGAAAACTCATTCTACCGCATGCATTATGAGTGGCTGAGGGGGGCGCCGTTCTTCATCCTTGCCCTGGGCGCTGGATGAACCTGTCCCAGTCTGTGTCAGTGTTGCTTACCTGGGGAAGAGATGGGACCAGGGCGGGGTGAAGGTCAGCTGGTGGAGGCAGTGTGAGGCTTTGGGCAAAGTTCTGCTGGGGAACCCTGGATCCTCTATTCATGTGGATGTTACTTGACCTGTACCACCTACCTAAATCTTTAGGAATGTGAAGGAAGGAAGGGGGAGAGAAAGGAAGGAAGAGAGAGAAGAAAAGGAGAGAAGAAGGGAAGAAAGGGAGAGAAGGGAGGGGGGAAGGAAGGAAGGGAAGTGAGAGAAGGAAGGAGGGGAGAGAAGAAAAGTATGGAGGAACAGAAGGAAGGTTGAGACAGAAGGAAGGAAGGGAAGGGAGAGAAGGAAGAAAGAAAGGGAAGAAGGAAAGGGGGAGAAGGAAGGGGGGAGAAGGAAGGGGGGAGGAAGGAATGAAGGCAAGTGAGAGAAGGAAGGAAGGAAAGGGAGGAAGGAAGGAAGGAAGGGAGGAAGGAAGGGAAGGGAGAAAGGGAAAGAAGGGAAGGGAGAGAGGGAAAGGAGGAAGGGAGAGAAGAAAGGAAAGAAGGGAAGGAGGAGACAGAAGGAAGGGAAAGAATGAATGAAGGTAGGGAGAGAAGGAAGGGGGAAGGGAGAGAAGGAAAAGAGGAAGGGAGAGAAGAAAGGGAGAAAAGAAAGGAAGGAAGGAAGGAAGGGAGAGAAGAAAGGAGGGGTGAGAAAGAAGGAAGTGACGGGAGACAATGAAAGGAGGAAGGGAGAGAATAGGACAAGGGAGGGAAAAACAAAGGAAGGAAGAGAAGGAAGAAATAGAGGGAGAGAGGGAAGTAAGAGAAAGAAAAGAAGAGGAGTAAGGAAGGAAGGGAGGTTGGAGAAAAGACGGAAGAGAGAGAAAGAAGACAAGAAGGGTGGACGAGAGGGAAGGGAAGAGAGAGAAGGAAGGAAGTGAAGGTAGGGAAGGAAGGAAGTGAAGGAAGGAAGGAATGAAGGAAGGGAGAGAAGGAAGACAGGAAGGATGGATGGGAGAGAAAGAAGAGAGAAGAAAGAGAGAGGTAAGGGAGAGAAGAAAGAAAGGGGGAGAAAGGAAGGAACAGAGAGAAGGAAGACAGGAAGGGCGGAAGGGAAAAAGGAAGCAAATGGAAGGGAAGCTAGGAAGGGAGAGAAGGAAGACAGGAAGGACGGCGAGAGAGAAGGAAGAGAGAGAAAGAAGGATGGGTGAAAGAAAAGAAAAGGAAAGAAGAAAGAGAGAGGGAAGGGAGAGAGGAAAGAGAGAGAGAGAGAGAGAGAGAGAAGGGAGAGAAGGAAGAGAGAGGGAAGGGAGATAAAGAAAAGAAGAGAGGGAAGAAAGGGCGGAAGGGAGGGAAGGAAGCAAAAGGAAGGGAAGCAAGGAAGGGAGAGAAGGAAGACAGGAAGGACAGATGAGAGAGAAGAAAGATAGAGGGAGGGTCAAGAAGGAAGGAACGCTGGAATGCTGGAAGAGAAAGAAGGAAGACAGGAAGGAAAGAATAGGAGAGAAGGAAAAGAGAGAGAAAGAGAGGAAAGGGAGAGAAGGAAGGAAGAGAGAGAAAGAGAGGGAAGGGAGAGAAGGAAGGAGAATAAGTTGGAAGAAAGAACGAGAGAGCTGAACATAAAAGAAAAAAGATGGAAAGAGAAATAAAAAACGATGAAGAGATATCGTGAGACAGAAAGAGAAAGATAGATTTGTGTAGAGAAAGTCAGAGATTAGGAAGCAAGATCACACGAGTAACGATTGGGTATCCATACACATAAGAGTGAAGTTTCATGTTAGGGATTTTGTTTGCATTTTGGATATGGGGGAGCGGTGGTGTTAGCTCCTCTGTCAGGTTTTTACTTCTTCCTGTGTCCCCATCATGCAGATTATTGAAGCTCCCCTCTCCGATCTCTCTGCCCCACATTATACAATATTATTATACCTGTAGAAAGACAGAGAAGTTCTGACTAAACATCTGAGGATCTTTGGTCCCCCCCCCCCCCCCCCCGGCTGTGTTAAACACACGGAAACATCAACCCCTCCAGTCCATTTTACTAACGCGTTTCACATCCTCGCTCTCTCGGGAACAATGACAGCTCCATGTCTTGACCTTTTGCTGGAGCAGTGATTGAACAGATCTGGCATTTGCCTGGTTAACCTGCCATTGCGGAGATGAGAATTGATGGCGTTCCCTTCGATCGTTAAGCGGCGCCTCGGTGAAACGAAAGGGGCCCCGTTACGCTTTTTCTCGCGCCCGGCGCTGATCCATGGTGGTGGTAAGGGAGGCCGCAGCCGGGGGGTAAAAAAATAAGTTGCTTGTGTTGGTGAGGAGTGAGGAGGAATACTAACAGAGCCGTCCTTTCACTGGGGACTTCACAGGGCTCCGCGATGCCTGAATCCGGGCTTTGTGTCCCCGGGGCCGGCCATTGTGTCATCGTACAAGCCGCCTTTTCAGGAGAGGGGAAACGAAGATGCCAAAGAGGGGGAGGGGATGAGGCATCATATGCCCCCCCCCCCCCAGCCAAATATTTTGTGGAGGTCTCGGCTTGGCCCACCACTTATCTCCGTCCGTACAATGCGTCTCCTCAGCGACTCGCTCGCGGGGCGCCCGCAGGGTTAAAAGGATTGAAATGCACAATGCATAGCTGACAACTTTTAAAGCGAAACGTAATTTTGCCCAAAGATGAACTCCAGGAAAAAAAGGGCATCAGTGGCGGCTGAGGCTCAAAATTTTTGGGGAGGGTGCATCAAACGTAGACACTGTGCCATCAAACGCAGCCACTGTACCCATTAATTGCTGCCACTGTGCCCATCAAGTGCAGCCACTGTGTCATCAAATGCAGCCACTGTACCCACAAATTGCTGTCACTGTGCCATCAAACGCAGCTACTGTGCCCATCAATTGCTGCCACTTTGCCCATCAAACACAGCCACTGTGCCATCAAATGCAGCCACTGTGCCATCAAATGCAGCCACTGTGCCATCAAATGCAGCCACTGTGCCATAAATTGCCACCACTGTGCCCATCAAACACAGCCACTGTTCCCATCAAACGCAGCCACTGTTCCCATCAAACGCAGCCACTGTGCCATCAAATGCAGCCACTGCACCATCAATTGCCGCCACTGTGCCCATCAAACGCAGCCACTGTGTCATCAAATGCAGCCACTGTACCCACAAATTGCTGTCACTGTGCCATCAAATACAGCTACTGTGCCCATCAATTGCTGCCACTTTGCCCATCAAACACAGCCACTGCACCATCAAATGCCGCCACTGTGCCCATCAAACGTAGCCACTGATTCCATCAAACGCAGCCACTGTTCCCATCAAATGCAGCCACTGTGCCATAAATTGCCACCACTGTGCCCATCAAACGCAGCCACTGTTCCCATCAAACGCAGCCACTGTGCCTTCAAATGCAGACACTGTGCCATCAATTTCTGCCACTGTGCCATCAAACGCAGCCACTGTACCTATAAATTGCCGCCACTGTGCCATCAAACGCAGTTACTGTTCCCATTAATTGCTGCCAGTGTGCCCATCAATTGCCGAAACCTGAATAGGGGGTGGCAGCAGGTACCATAGATATTGCTATTTTATTTTTCAATTCATTCTGAATCAGGAAAATACTGCATTGTTGCCACTAGATGGGGCTGGGGATCATAGAAAAATAAATACTTAGGACCATATTCACGTAGGGCGGCGTAACTTTGAGCAGGCGTAGTGTATCGTATTTACGCTACGCCGCCGCAAGTAAGTGAGGCAAGTGCCGTATTCACAAAGCACTTGCGTCCTAAGTTACGGCAGCGCAGCGTAAATGGGCCGGCGTAAGCGCGCCTAATCCAAATGTGGAAGAGGTGGGCGTGTTTTATGGAAATTTATCGTGATCCCACGTAATTGACGCTTTTATCGAACGGCGCATGCGCCGTCCATGGACGTATCCCAGTGCGCATGCTCTAAATTACTCCGCAACTACTCAATGCATTCGACGTGAGCGTACTTTACGCACAGCCCCATTCACGGACGACTTACGCAAACAACGTAAAACGTGAACAATTCTACTCTGTTCCGACCTCCATACCTAACATGGGCTACGCCTCATAGAGCTGGGGTAACTTTACCCTGGACATACGCTTACGCAAACGATGGAAAAAAAATCGACGGAATCGCCACCTAGCGGCCAGCGTAAATATGCAACTAAGATTCTGAATACAGAAAATAGGCACATCCTAGAAGTTACGCGGGGTATCTCGAAATACGCCGACATAACTTCTTTGAGAATCTGGCCCTTATTTCCTATAATCATCATCTCCATCTAGTGTCCATAATGAAGTGTTTTCCAGAACCGCTCTATTTTTATGCTTAAATAACATTTGACTTTCAGACGGAATAGAAGGAGAACATTTGACTTTGCCCCATACAAATGTACCAGCAGTTTTGATGGACTGATAGCTATGCAATCTTTTATGAAGACACCACATAGTGTTGGGATGCAGAGGGTGGCACTGATGTCATCATGTCAACACTGCCCTTTGAACTATTAAGGACCCCAATGTCGAAAAAAAAGAACAAAGCAGAACATGACCAAGCATGTCACCTGACCGGTCAGAAGACACCAGAAAGACACACAAAAAAAAAAAATTGCTGGGAAGGGGTGGTCTCAAGTTCAGGTCCCTTTGGGAAGGAGCATGGAGATGGGCTTTTAATGTAATTTATTCAAGTATTTTATACAAGTACCTACATCTGTCAACATATAACCCTCCTGCTAACAGGGAACTTGCTGACAGGAGGGAAGAGCAGAGTAAGCAAAGTGAGCAGAGTTGGTAATCTATTACTGTGTTCAATCTCCTCCTTTGTCCGATAAGCAGGCTGGGGCCTTGGAGAATCAGCAGGCTGAGGGGTTGAAGGATCAGCAATCTGGGGGCTTGGAGGATCAGAAGGCTGGGGGCTTGGAGGATCAGAAGGCTGGGGGCTTGGAGGATCAGAAGGCTGGGGGCTTGGAGGATCAGAAGGCTGGGGGCTTAGAGGATCAGCAGGCTGGGGTCTAGGAGTATCAGCAGGCTGTGGTGTTAAAGGATCAGCAGGCTGCGGGGCTTGGGGGATCAGCAGGCTGCGGGTTGGAGGTTCTACAGGCTGGGAACCTGGAGGATCAGCAGATTGGGGGCTTGGAGTATCAGCAGGCTGGGGGCTTGGAGGATCAGCAGGCTGCGGGTTGAAGGATCAGCAATCTGGGGGCTTGAAGGATCAGCAGGCTGCGGGTTGAAGGATCAGCAGGCTGGGGTCTTGAAGGATCAGCAGGCTGGGGTCTTGGAGGATCAGCAGGCTGGGGTCTTGGAGGATCAGCAGGCTGGGGTCTTGGAGGATCAGCAGGCTGGGGTCTTGGAGGATCAGCAGGCTGGGGTCTTGGAGGATCAGCAGGCTGGGGTCTTGGAGGATCAGCAGGCTGGGGTCTAATAGGATCAGCAGGCTGGGGTCTAATAGGATCAGCAGGCTGTGGTGTTGAAGGATCAGCAGGCTGCGGGGCTTGGAGAATCATCAGGCTGTGGGTTGGAGGATCTACAGGCTGGTAACTTGGAGGATCAGCAGATTGGGGGCTTGGAGTATCAGCAGGCTGGTGGCTTGGAGGATCTATAGGCTGGGAACTTGGAGGATCAGCAGGTTGAGGGCTTGGAGGATCAGCAGTCTGATGGATTTTAGGATCATGAGGCTGGGGACTTAAAAGATCAGCAGGCCGAGGGCTTGGAGAATCAGCAGGTTAAGGGGTTGGAGGATCAGCAGGTTGAGGGCTTGGAGGATCAACAGGCTGAGGGCATGGAGAATCAGCAGGCTGGGGACTTGGAGGATCTACAGGCTGAGGGCTTGGAAATTCAGCAGGCTGAGGGCTTGGAGGATCAGCAGGCTGGGGGCTTGGAGGATCAGCAGGCTGGGGGCTTGTAGGATCAGCAGGCTGGGGGCTTGTAGGATCAGCAGGCTGAGGGCTTGGAGGATCAGCAGGCTGGGGACTTGGAGGATCTACAGGCTGGGGACTTGGAGGATCTACAGGCTGGGGACTTGGAGAATCAGCAGGCTGAGGGCTTGGAGAATCAGCAGGCTGAGGGCTTGGAGGATCAGCAGGCTGAGGGCTTGGAGGATCAGCAGGCTGAGGGCTTGGAGGATCAGCAGGCTGAGGGCTTGGAGGATCAGCAGGCTGGGGGCTTGGAGGATCAGCAGGCTGGGGGCTTGGAGGATCTACAGGCTGGGGGCTTGGAGGATCAACAGGCTGGGGGCTTGGAGGATCAGCAGGCTGGGGACTTGGAGGATCAGCAGGCTGGTGGCTTGGTGGTGACACCTCTTTATTCCTTAGCTCTAGGGGTGATGCCATCCACCTTGCTTTGCTGTCTGACAGAGGTATACGAATCGCTAAAGTGGGCGGACAGAATTACAAATGCAGACAGTTTGCATGCATACCCACATTTTAGTCCTGGTCCTGGTACATGGTTAACTCCTCCCACAGTGATCACCCTTTGACTGGAAGGTCCCACCGTGACCTCTAATTATGGCCACGTGTATCCCCCATCACCATGATGAATACCTTATTGCGTTACTGAATATACATAGTAAATAAAAAAAAATAAGGAGATGCCTTGATCCTGGGACATAGCCCTGGACATCATCAGGACTAAGGTCCAAGATTCAGGACTATCCCGCCAAATCCGGGACTGTTGGCAACTATGCCATTGTATCGAGATATTTTGACTTTTAATAGCATATCCTTTTCTATGGAATACGGCTGGCCACTTGGTGGGCATTGCCCGGCTGGCGATAGGATGACCTCACTTGACCAAAAAGACTTTCAGGGAAGAGAAGACGTTCTAACTGCTTGAAAAACACGTTTTTTTTTAATTCTTCAACCCGTGTTACCAACCGTCCTCCAAGTCCCCGATCTCAGCCCTCCGCCGATATAAAAAATTGACTTTATAGGGCAATTCGAGTGTCAGAAATGATGTACGGCTTCATATTATGCCGCGAGATTCCCGTTAATGGCCCAGGAGTGTTTTACAAGATACTTAATGAATTTTATTTTTGTGCGGCGAAAGGTCTCCAGTGTCCTGACCTTTTCCTGCAGCGAGCCGAACCGATCGCCTGGCACTGCCGTTCCGGAGCCTTCAGGCTTGATAAGATTTTACACCTAATTCTGGCCACGTCCCAGGAAAAAGTCACGTGCCACCAAGCCCCTGAATGAAAGGTTTTGACCCGCCGGGTCGCTGATTGCGGGCAATCGTTCGTTTTACGATAATAGGAGGCACGTTGAGACGTTTTCTTTTTTATCTGGCAAATTAGTAAAAAGAGCAAACAGACAAGAAAGAGGCTCTTTAACCAGGGCTGTCTTAATAGCATCATGGGCCCCTGGGCAAAGTAATACTCTGGGGCCCCTACAATGATGACAGTGCGGGTAAACAGACATCAAGTAGGTAGGAGGCAGACTGCCTCCCCTGTGTATCCATCACTCTTAGTGCCATCATATGGCCCCCAATTACGGGGCAGCATGGGCTCAAGGACCAGCTGCTTTGGGGAAGTGCAGGGGCCCCCTTGTAGCTAGGGCCCCTGGGCAGTTCCCAGGTGTGCCCTCTCATTAAGACAGCCCTGTCTTTAACCCATTTCTGCTTGTTGGAACCAATCCTTTAAGTGCATTTTAGTGGCGGGCCTTTCCAATTATGTAATGAATGCAGTGGCTGCTGGTGCGAATTTTTTTTTTGGGGGGGGGGTGCAAATAAATTGAAAAAAAAAAACATCAATTGCAGCCACTGTGAGGGCCGCAATCAGGAATTATGGGGCCCCTTACTCAGCTTCAAGAATGGGCCCCCTGGAGCAGAGAAACGGGGGGGGGGATACCACCTCAATTTGAGAAGCGTAGGGCTGCCACGAATTGAGAAGCAGGGGGCCGTGAATTGAGAATCGAGGGGGTGCCACGAATTGAGAAGCGGGGGGGAGGCCGTGAATTGAGAATCGAGGGGGTGCCACGAATTGGGGGGGTTGCCCTTGGGACCTTTGGGCCCCTTACAAAAAAAAGAAATACAAAAATATATATAAAAAAATATATATAAAAAAAGGGGGGTAGCCACCCAGAGCCCTTTAATAAAGAAAAAAAATAATAATATATATATATATATATATATATATATATATATATATATATATATAAAAAGTATAAGAAAAAAAAAGGGGGGTTGCCATCCGGGGCCCTCTGGACCTCTGGGCCCTTTAATAAACCCCCCCCAAAAAATATATAAAAAATAAAATGTATAAAAAATAAATAAATAAAAGGGGGGTTGCCACCCGGGCCCCTTACAGGTGTACTACCTGTACCCCCCTGATGGTGGCCCTGGCTACTGTGCCCATCAAGCACCAGCTACTGTGCCATCAAACACAACTACTGTGCCCATCAAATGCAGCCACTGTGCCATCAAACACAGCTACTGTACCTATCAATTGCTGACACTGTGCCCATCAATTGCCACTACTGTGCCCATCAGTTGCCACTACTGTGCCCATCAATTGCCACTACTGTACCCATCAATTGCCACTACTGTGCCCATCAATTGCCACTACTGTACCCATCAATTGCCACTACTGTGCCCATTAATCGCCACTACTGTGCCCATCAATTGCCACTACTGTACCCATCAATTGCCACTACTGTGCACATCAACTGCTGCCACTACTGTGCCCATCAACTGCCACTACTGTGCCCATCAACTGCCACTACTGTGCCCATCAACTGCCGCTACTGTGCCCATCAAATACTGCCAGCAAATACTCCCAGCACTTACCTTGTCTCGTGGGGCAGCGGGTCACGACGGCGATGTCTCCCACGCTCCTCGATCTCTTCTCCTGCCCTCTATTTTCCAGTTCTCTGCTATGATTGGATGCCTGATTGGCTGAGAGGCAGTTTCGATTCATTCACTTTCCTAACACAACGCTAAGTGAACAGCAAACGCACAACATGGCGGCCACTCTTCACTGTTTTGGACGCCTATTAGATCCTGCGGCTCCCATTAGGTGCTTCCAAAAAAATACTCCGCCGCTGTAATTCAGGTGCCCAACAAGGGGCTGGACACCTGAATAGGGGGTGGCAGTGGTGACCATACATAGATTCATGCAATGCATGAATCTATGTATGGTGATAGAGCGGTGCCAGGAGAGAGAGGGCAGCACCCATGCGCCCCTTATGGACACACCGCCAATGGATGATTGTGTTTGGTTGTCACAATAGTCATGTGATCAGATCCACTATCTCTTTATCACTAAAAGTGTCCAAAGCTGTTGATGACAGTGCATTCACAATGCTGTGGGTGGCGCAATTGAGTGCTTTTACAGTACAATTGAGCAGCAGCAGTAGCGGAACATGACCTGGTATCAGCATAAATAAGTTCCTATACAGCAGGGCTGGAGTGTAAGAGAAAGAAGCAGCACAAGGAACCAATCAGTAGTGTTGCTCACGAATATTCGAATTGCGAATATTCGGCTCGAATATTGCATATTCGAGAAATCGCGCAATATCTCGAATATTGTGCCGAATATTCGCAATGTCGAATATTCGGATTTTTCTCAAATTTTTTTTAACACAGATCACATGCTAGTGATCTCCATCGACGTGTAAAAGCAATGGTGGTATGATTAGAGGGACCCTGGGCCGAGTAGCGCATGTGATCCTTTTATGCTGCCGAATATTCGCAATGCGAATATTCGGCAATAGCAATATCGCGCGATTTTTTTCCCCGCCCTTCATTCACATCACAGCCAATCAGAGTTCCATTTCCACAGGTGTCAGAGGTTAGCAACCTCCACATCAACCAATAGGAAGCTGCCTCACGACCATTATATAAACTAAGTGCCAGCATGTGCTCATTGCAGATTCACAAGGTGGATATAGAGGGAGAAGTGTTTCTGTGCTCTGTGTTATATTGCATCAGCATTGCAGTGCCTTTCAGTTCTGTGCTCCTGTTCAGTGTTCAGTTCATTTGAGTATTAGCAGCTGCTAGTGCTTATATTTCTAAACTGCTTTTTTAAAAGCAAGAAGAGACCAAACAGCTTTTTTTAAAGCTACTATTTGTGTGTTTGTGTTCCAGTTTCATTTAGTGTTAGATAGATAGGTTTGAGTGTACTTGTACACCTCTGTAAGCTAGCTAGCTTAGTTTAGTGTGTTTATTTAGTTAGATAGTTATCTGTTTTATAAAAAAAAAAAAAAAAAAAAAAGTTATTTTTAGTTTATTCAGATCTCTGGCTCTGCTGTGTTAGCAGAGTCACTGTTCTATCTATATTAGTTTCTTTATTGCTCTTATTCGTTGCCCAGTCAGTTTTTGTCTGTTGTCTGTCAGTCAGTTAGTTAGTTTAAAAAAAAAAAAAAATTTAAAAAAATTTACCTTTCGTTTAATTGTTGTTTAGTGGCATAGCTACTAGTTGTTTGTCTGCGCGCCTGTTTTTTCTATTATCACATTTACCCCCCCCCCCAATAAAGTTTACCCACCCCCCCATATCAGCATGAGCAGCATCCGTGGTCGTGGCAGCAGGGGTAGGGGAGTTACTCCCAGTGCTGGGTCGCTGCCAGCACGGGGTACCTCTCGCGCCCCTACTACTGGTAGAGGATCGGGTGGAAGGGGAGTCCGCCTCATCCGGGAGTTTTTTACTTCGGGCAGCCGCCCGATATTGCCTTCACAGGCTCCAGCAGTGGTGGAGTACATGGGGCACAGCAGTGCCACTCAGTCATCACCAAGTAGCACCACCACCATCAGTACACCGGTGCCTTTAGTACCCAGCCCCAGCGAGTCCAGCCTCATGCTGTTTGATGGTGAAAGTGACATGGATATCTTGGGGGAGGCCCTCGATCATGCAGACATTGATTTATGTGCTGATGGTCAGGACCTTTTTGAAGGGTTAATGGAGGAGGAGGAGGATGGGGTACTGGCTGTCAGTAGCCCAGAGACCTCCCTTCATGGTGGTGCTGGTGGTTTTCTGCAGGAAACACCAGCACCTAGTCAGACCCATGCGTCTGTGAGGGGACATCGGAGCCAGGCTAGCGGCTCCATGTCAGATGTCTCCTTCAGACCACCACATGTCAGCCCTGGGTCTGACATATCTGGGGGCGAAGAGGAGGGTGACCCAACATGGGTGCCACCTGCCTCGTCGGTTCACAGCATCAGTGACGACGAGGAAGGTAGGCACCCTGGGGAAACGGTGCGCCAGGTCACCAGGGAGACCAACGTCAGGGTCTCCACTGGTGATGGCAGCAGGAGGTGTCAGCAGCAGCAGCAGCAGCAGCAGCAGCAGCAGGCAGCTCCACCTGTGCGCACCGAGTCCCAGCAGGTGGAAGTCAGCGTCACCCCATCTGACAGGAGGGCGACGCTGAAGTCACCTCTCTGGGCCTACTTCACCTTGGTAGCAGATAACCCGACAGTAGCCATCTGCCAGCTCTGTCGTGCCAAGGTGAAGAGAGGGAAGTGTTTGGCTCGGGTGGGTACCACGGCACTCAACCAGCACCTGCGGATTAATCACTGGCAGGAGCATGACCAGATGAAGCGTGCTGGTGGTAGCAGCGCCACCACCACAAGTGTGCAGGGTACAGCAGCCCCTGCCACAGCTTCATCGGCTACCAGCAGGTCATGCCCCCCCGCTCCCTCTAGTAGAGGTACTGCTACCGACAGCCAGACCTCCACATCATCACCCTCCTCTTCGGTGTCCCGCACTGCCGTCCGGCGCCAGGCGTCTCTTTCTGACGCCTTTGAACGCAACACTCCCTTCCCCCCTTCAGACCGACGTGTGCGTTCCCTCAATGGGCTCCTGGCAAGGGTTATTGCCCAACATCTGCTTCCCTTTAACATAGTGGACTGCAACCCCTTCAGGCAGATGTTGGAGCAGGCCCAACCCCAATGGCGTGTCCCCAGCCGCCATTTCTTTGCCAGGACTGGTGTCCCTGCCCTACACCAGCACATTGTGCAGAATGTAACCCTGTCGCTGGATCATGCTGTCAGCAACAGGGTGCATCTGACAATGGATGGCTGGACCAGCAGGCATGGGCAGGGGCGCTACATAAGCTTCACGGCCCATTGGGTTTCCCTCCGAGGCGCCGGGGAGGGATTGGCGGCATCTGATTTTGTGGTGCCGCCCCGGGGTGTCCAGGGGAGAAGTGCTGGTCTCCCTCAAGCCACTGTCTCCGCAGCTGCTGAGCCTCCCAGCAAGCGCCCCCGTAGCTATTCAAGTGTGGGGCACGTGCGCTGTCAGGCCGTGCTCCAGCTTGTTAGTTTAGGGGAACGGAGACACACTGGACGAGAAGTGCTGAGCGCACTTCAGGCTCAGGTCCAGAAGTGGCTGACACCCCGAAGGCTCCAAGCAGGTCTGGTTGTCTGTGACAATGGCAGCAACCTCCTCTCCGCCCTCCAGGCTGGCAGTCTGACACACGTGCCCTGTCTGGCACATGTCCTCAACCTAGTGGTGCAGAAGTTCCTGCGCACCTATCCCGGGTTGAGTGACATAGTGCTAAGGGTACGCAGGATTGCCAGCCACTTCAGGCGCTCCCCAACCGCTACCGCGTCCCTGTCAAAGTTGCAGCGGGACAACAGCCTGCCCCTTCACAGGCTGATTGTGGACAGTGTGACGCGGTGGAACTCCAGCCTCTACATGCTGGAGAGGTTGTGGGAGCAGCGAAGGGCGGTGAAGGAGTACCTGCTGGAGCAAGGCACTGGCGGGCCATCACAACACACACTCCCGTACATCACCAGTCTGGAGTGGGGGCAGATACACCAGGTCTGCCATGTGTTGGCCCCTTTTGAGCAGGCGACCAAGATGGTGAGCAGGGAGCATGTCGGCCTCAACGACGTGCTCCCTATAGTGTTCCTGCTGGACAGGGCACTAGATCGCCTGCTCGGAGCTGGGGAGAGTGCCTTGGTGGAGCAGGAGGAGGCAACACTGCTCCACCAAGACCAGGCCCAGGACGAGGAGGAGGAGGAGGATCATGATGATGATCAGGAGGTGACTGGTGGCGTCCTGGAGTCAGGGCCTGGTCAGGAGGGAGAGCCGGTGTTGGGGGCACCGATAGTCCGGGGGTTTGGCATGACTGACCGCGAACAGCAGCGCCTCCATGACGAGGAAGCGGACGTCATGGACCCAGGCAGCCATGAGGAGTCACAGCGGGCTGTGCTCTTCCCCATGGCTGCCCACATGCTGAGATGCCTCAGGAGGGACCCCCGGGTTAAAGCCATCAAGGAGAGGGACGAGTTTTGGCTGGCCACCCTTGTAGATCCCAGATTTAAGGGGAAACTGGAGCAGTTCCTCCCAGCCAGACGGAGGCAGCCCCGGATGGAGGAACTGCAGGCATGCCTAGTCAGCCGTTTGGAGCAGGCAAGTCCCCGGCCTCCAGTTGTCCCCCCTCATCTCACCCAGCAGGTGGCTGCACCCAGCAGCAACATCAGCAGCCGAGCAGGGGACCTAATGGGTGAGATGAGGATGTTCATGCAAACTGAGCGACCCAGTACCAGCAGCAGCAGCAGCAGCAGCAGCCATCACCACCAGCGGCTGGCCCACATGGTGGCAGACTACATGGGGTCCGTCAGTGCTTCTGACAGTATGAGCACCGACGACCCCATGGAGTACTGGGTTGCCAGATTGGACACCTGCCGCGAGCTCGCTCAGTATGCGCTGGAGTTATTGTCTTGCCCCCCCTCCAGCGTACTATCTGAGCGGACATTCAGCGCGGCAGGTGGGGTGGTCACGGACAAGAGGACCCGTCTGTCCACAGACTCCGTGGACAGACTCACATTCATCAAAATGAATGAGTCCTGGATCGGCGGTGACTTTCTGGCACCCGCCGTCGCTTCAGGGCGCTGAATGGTCCCTTGTCAGTTACCAATACCTCTCCTATCTCTTTATACCAGGGGTGTCAAACTCAATTTCATCGTGGTCCGCATCAGCATTATGGTTGCCCTCAAAAGGGCCGGTTATATCTGTAATATTATATGTCCAGCGCATCCCCTCCCCTTACATTCGATGTCAAAGGCCACCCCACCATCCTACCCCACCATCAGAAGTGGAGTTCCCCCTCTCCCTTACATCACAGTGCATCTCCCTTTCCTTATGCTGCTGCTGGGAAGAAGGTGGATATTTTTTTGTTTTTTTGAAAAGCCTGTGGCGTGCAAAACACAACCCAAAAACTCCACCCGGTGCCACAGCTACTTAAGGCCTGTGTCATTCTGCTTTTCAAATGTAATCACCATGCTAATGCAATTTCAAGCTTTTGTAATTTTGGCACTATATGGGCTCCTACTGCTAATGCCAAAAGGCTGAGTGATTATGTACCGATATATTACTCATACTGGTGCTGTTACCTTTTGTCTGTGAGATTTGCCACTTTCTTACTACTGCTGGTGCTGCTGCCACCTCTTCCACGACCACGAGTGAAAAAAACACTTAATTGTGTACTGGTACTACTATGCTGCTGCTTCTGCCAGTGCTCAGATACTTATGTGACAAGTTCTTTGGCACTATATGCTACAATTATCAACGCTGCTGCTATCCTGCTGCCACCTCTTCCACGACCACGAGTGAAAAAAACACTTTATTGTGTACTGGTACTACTACACTGCTGCTGCTGCCAGTGCTCACTTACCTATGTGACAAGTTCTTTGGCACTATATGCTACAATTATCAACGCTGCTGCTATCCTGCTGCCACCTCTTCCACGACCACGAGTGAAAAAAACACTTAATTGTGTACTGGTACGACTATGCTGCTGCTTCTGCCAGTGCTCAGATACTTATGTGTCAAGTTCTTTGGCACTATATGCTACAATTATCAATGCTGCTGCTCCTATGCTGCTGCCACCTCTTCCACGACCACGAGTGAAAGAAACACTTAGTTGTGTACTGGTACTACTATGCTGCTGCTTCTGCCAGTGCTCAGATACTTATGTGTCAAGTTCTTTGGCACTATATGCTACAATTATCAATGCTGCTGCTCCTATGCTGCTGCCACCTCTTCCACGACCACGAGTGAAAAAAACACTTAGTTGTGTACTGGTACTACTACACTGCTGCTGCTGCCAGTGCTCACTTACCTATGTGACAAGTTCTTTGGCACTATATGCTACAATTATCAACGCTGCTGCTATCCTGCTGCCACCTCTTCCACGACCACGAGTGAAAAAAACACTTAATTGTGTACTGGTACTACTACACTGCTGCTGCTGCCAGTGCTCATATACTTATGTGTCAAGTTCTTTGGCACTATATGCTACAATTATCAATGCTGCTGCTCCTATGCTGCTGCCACCTCTTCCACGACCACGAGTGAAAAAAACACTTAGTTGTGTATTGGTACTACTACACTGCTGCTGCTGCCAGTGCTCACTTACCTATGTGACAAGTTCTTTGGCACTATATGCTACAATTATCAACGCTGCTGCTATCCTGCTGCCACCTCTTCCACGACCACGAGTGAAAAAAACACTTAATTGTGTACTGGTACTACTATGCTGCTGCTTCTGCCAGTGCTCAGATACTTATGTGTGAAGTTCTTTGGCACTATATGCTACAATTATCAATGCTGCTGCTCCTATGCTGCTGCCACCTCTTCCACGACCACGAGTGAAAAAAACACTTAGTTGTGTACTGGTACTACTATGCTGCTGCTGCTGCTAGTGCTCACTTACCTATGTGACAAGTTCTTTGGCACTATATGCTACAATTACCAATGCTGCTGCTGTGCTGCTGCCACCTCTTCCACAAGTGATACAACACTTTATTGTGTACTGTTAATACTATACTGCTGCTGCCAGTGCTCAGATACCTATGTGACAAGTTCTTTGGCACTATATGCTACAATTACCAATGCTGCTGCTGTGCTGCTGCCACCTCTTCCACAAGGGATAAAACACTTTATTGTGTACTGTTACTACTAGACTGCTGCTGCCAGTGCTCAGATACCTATGTGACAAGTTCTTTGACACTATATGCTACAATTTCAAATGCTGCTGCTGTGCTGCTGCCACCTCTTCCACAAGTGATACAACACTTTATTGTGTACTGTTACTACTATACTGCTGCTGCCAGTGCTCAGATACCTATGTGACAAGTTCTTTGACACTATATGCTGCAATTTCAAATGCTGCTGCTGTGCTGCTGCCACCTCTTCCACAAGTGATACAACACTTTATTGTGTACTGTTACTACTATACTGCTGCTGCCAGTGCTCAGATACCTATGTGACAAGTTCTTTGACACTATATGCTACAATTTCAAATGCTGCTGCTGTGCTGCTGCCACCTCTTCCACAAGTGATACAACACTTTATTGTGTACTGTTACTACTATACTGCTGCTGCCAGTGCTCAGATACCTATGTGACAAGTTCTTTGGCACTATATGCTGCAATTACCAATGCTGCTGCTGTGCTGCTGCCACCTCTTCCACAAGTGATAAAACACTTTATTGTGTACTGTTACTACTATACTGCTGCTGCCAGTGCTCAGATACCTATGTGACAAGTTCTTTGGCACTATATGCTACAATTACCAA
The DNA here is from genome assembly GCA_029574335.1 of Rana kukunoris. Classification (NCBI taxonomy): domain Eukaryota; kingdom Metazoa; phylum Chordata; class Amphibia; order Anura; family Ranidae; genus Rana; species Rana kukunoris. The sequence continues at coordinate 606,118,125 of CM056050.1, forward strand.
TGCTGCTGCTGTGCTGCTGCCACCTCTTCCACTAAGTGATACAACACTTTATTGGGTACTGTTACTACTATACTGCTGCTGCCAGTGCTCAGATACCTATGTGACAAGTTCTTTGGCACTATATGCTGCAATTACCACTACTGCTGCTGTCAATTCTTGCCCAAGTGTTTAGATGCTGTCTAGTACTATTACCACTACTGCTTGTAAATGTTGTGTGTGTGATAATTACTTTATATTTGAATACTACTGCTGCTGCCTTCATGCTGAGTAATGCTTCATGACCTCTCTGTCACAGCGGATCCACAAACAGCATCCGCTAAAAGCTACCAGACCGGATCGTAACAAACAGCAAGTGTGACTAAATGACTGAACGTTATGTTAAACCCTGGTTTGTGGCCTTTTTACTGCAACTTTAGCCTATCTGCAAGAGCAAATCAGCACTCTCTTTCTCTTTCTCGCTCTCTCTCTATATCTATATCTATATATATATATATATATATATATATATATATATATATATATATGTATATATGTATATATTGTAGCTTTTGTTATAGTAATTTTTCAACAGTTTAGTTTGTGTTAGTAGTGTCTGTGTCCGTGTATTTTGTTTTTTTATTAGATTTGTGTTAAATAAAATAATAGTATGAAATGTTTTTAGGTTATTATGAAGTTAGATGTGTTGATGTTGATGTGTTAGATGTGAAGTTAGATGTGTTGAAAGACCTAAGAATCTCAATAAGAAAGGAAACATTTGAAAAGAATAACAGGTTTAATAACCAAAAATATAAATATTTACATGGATTTTTTCAAGCGCTTGTAAATCTCAGCCAGCTCCTTGAAATTTTTTCTCTGCTGTTGTAACAGCTGTTCATTCTCGAGGTCCAATTTTTTTATTTTGCGCCGATTGGACAGGACTTTTTGATTGGTCCTCTCCATGACATAGGATTTCTCCTGAATCTCTTTCAAAACTGTTAGGATATAAGAAAAAAAAAATTAGGATTAAATACTGTACTTTTTTATATCTACATCTTATTGTTGAAATGTCATTAATCGTTGTGCACATATTTACCCTCCTGACTGATGGTCATCACAGGCGCTGTGTCATCCTCCTGCTCCTCTTCTGCATCATGGCATTCACCAGGAGGTTGGGTGGGGGGGAAGTTGCAGCTCCTCAGGAGCTGGGTGGTAAGTCGGAGGGCCCTGGCTGCTCCTTATCCCTCTCCTCCTCTGCATCCTCCTCTTCATCCTCCTCTTCTTCCTCCTCCTCCTCTGCGGCCTGTCGCCTTGTGCGCTTGGGGCGCACAGATGGTAGAGGAGATCCTATAATAACACAATGTTTATATATGTAAAAATGATTTCTAATAACATATGCACATTCTGTGTACTCTGCTGTATTGTATATGAATACACATTTATTTATATAGACAGTTAACCAATGGGATAATGTTATACTAAAGGGTCTTGCTGGCACTACAGGGGACTGAGTGTGAGCTGGGCTGCCACCATGGTAAAATTAGCTGTTTGTGTTTCCTTTGTATTATTCTGAAGATCTCATGTTAAAAAAAGGGCCTGATGGAGTACACGTGATTACTATGATAACCCCACGCCTAGCACAGGAATTTAGTGGTAATTGAGTTATAAAATACCACCCTTTCCCCTTGAAACCCACCACACCACCACTTTAATTCCATGGTTTAACTTGATGGAATAATGTCTTTTTTCAACAGTACTATGAATACCTTCGGTGGTGATATATGTTACCACAACATGGCGTCTGGGTTAACAACATCTGCCCTAAGGTTAATTACATATCACCTTACATGACTGTCACCAATAACTTACCTGGATGAAATTCATCGCGGATCTGTGTGACCCGGTCCATGTGGCGCCTCTTCAAGTCTGACCATTTTTTGAGAATGGCCATGTGGTCATGTGACCCGCCATGAAACTCATGTAATTCCTCCAATACGGACTGGACGATTTTTTGTTTATCCTGCTGGCACCTCATTAGGTCGTAACCATGTTGCAGGAACCTCTGCAAGATGAAGAACAAAGTATATTATAATACTTTTGTTTAAACCCTTATGGATATATGACGTAAATGTATGGTATTCAATAATTGGAAGCATTCTCGCCTTATTAATCACTGACAGTGGTAACATGACAGATTTTATATGTTGCCATTTTGGTCACCAGCTTTTTGGAATAAATATAGCAGCCATTATCATTTGCATAATTATGTATATATGAGTAACATCACAGGATAGACGTATAGGGGAGAAATGAGTTGCTATTCATCTGACCACTATAATAATTTTTTGAGCCTTACACTGGCCCTGTACAATAGATTATTTTTTTTAATCCCTATCTTTACATATGAAAAATAATATGTTTGTTTCTTTTCACTTTTTGATGAAAAGGGAGAACTCTGTGGACTCTGATGTAAAAGGGAGAACTCTGTGGACTCTGATGTAAAGGGAAAACTCTGTGGACTCTGATGTTAAGGTAGAACTCTGTGGACTGTGATGTTAAGGGAGAACTCTGTGGACTCTGATGTTAAGGGAGAACTCTGTGGACTCTAATGTAAAAGGGGAACTCAGTGGACTCTAATTTAAAAGGGGAACTCTGTGGACTCTAATGTTAAGGGAGAACTCTGTGGACTCTAATGTAAAAGGGGAACTCTGTGGACTCTAATGTAAAAGGGGAACTCTGTGGACTCTAATGTAAAAGGTAGAACTCTGTGGACTCTAATGTAAAAGGTAGAACTCTGTGGACTCTGATGTAAAGGGAGAACTGTGTGGACTCTGATGTAAAGGAGAGAACTCTGTGGACACTGATGTAAAGGGAGAACTCTGTGGACACTGATGTAAAGGGAGAACTCTGTGGACTCTGTTGTAAAGGGAGAACTCTGTGGACTCTGATGTAAAGGGAGAACTCTGTGGACTCTGATGTAAAGGGAGAACTCTGTGGACACTGATCTAAAAGGGGAAGTCTGTGGATCCTGATGTAAAAGGGGAAGTCTGTGGACTCTGATGTAAAGGGAGAACTCTGTGGACTCTGATGTAAAGGGAGAACTCTGTGGACTCTGATGTAAAGGGAGAACTCTGTGGACTCTGATGTAAAGGGAGAACTCTGTGGACACTGATGTAAAGGGAGAACTCTGTGAACTGTAATGTAAAGGGAGAACTCTGTGGACTCTGATGTAAAAGGGGAAGTCTGTGGACTCTGATGTAAAAGGGGAAGTCTGTGGACTCTGATGTAAAGAGGAACTTTTATGATTAATTTCATATGGTTAGAAATGTTATTTAATAGCGACATCTATGCAAACTAAGACAAAAAATTGCTGTGCGACGCTGAAGTGTTCGGGTTTGAAATGAACAAAAGGTGGCAACCCTGGGCATGCTGGGAGTTGTAGTTTTGCAACCGCTGGAAACACACTGTTTGGGAAATACTAATATCTGATCTTGCATCCTAACTTTTTAACTAGTCTAAAATGCAGTTAAAGATAATGAAATAACAAGTGGTGAAATTACTTACAGTAATCAGCAGTTTTTCCTCACTGGATGAAAAGTTACTCCCCACCATCTTCGCTTCGCAGGGCAGCAGTAGATTCGCAGGGCAGCACTAAATAGCAATCCGAATATACACTGGCAAAGAATCCAGGAAATGATCGCCGTTTTCGCGACCGCGTGTTGTCCGCGCGCATGCGCGGTCGAGAATTTCGCAATAAATTTCGCATTTGCGAAATTTCACGTTAGCGAAATTTCGCAATTTTTTTTTTGGATGAAATATCACGAATATTCGAAATTTACGAATATTTCTCGAATATTCTCCTATATATTCGCGAAATATTGCGAAAGCGAATATGGCGTATTCTGCTCAACACTACCAATCAGTTCACGTGCTGACAAGGAACAAGTTGAAAGAAGGAGACAGCTAAGTGACTGAGAGATGAGCTCATCACTGCGCTGCTTCTATTTTCACTGTCCAGTCACAGGATGGGGGCTCGTCCGGGATCACCTGAGCTCAGAGGAAATAGATTGAATGCCGCTTGCCATGAGACTGAGGACATCCAGTGGCAGAATAAAAGTATTGTGAGGAAGACCTAAAAGCAAAGCAAGGTCCAAAAAGACATGGATGAGCAGGTTTGGGTTGGGCTGCAAAACTTGACTGGCCTGTACTGTCCTTAACCCGATAGAACCCCTTTGGGATGAATTTGAGCGGAGACTAATTCATCCCAAGTTGGCCTTCTCGTCCAACATCAGTGCCTGACCCAGGATGGATCCTAGGGTCACAGGCGCCTGGGTGCAGAAATATTTCTGGCGCCCCCACATGGGCCTGATCATTTTACTAACTCCTCCCCTTTACAAATGTTTCTACGGCAACGACTCAATCACAGAAATGCTCCCCCACAAAATCCTTACATGATCTCTTAACAATAAACAAAATACAGGAAGAGAAGCAGAGTACTTTATTGGGACCTAGAGGGGGGCCTCTGTGATGGACACAGAGAGGACTTCTGTTAGAGAGTCTGTTAGAAAGACCACCAGACATACTACAGACATGATACGGGAGATGGTCAGAGACTGCAGACATGGTACAGGAGATGGTCAGAGACTGCAGACGTGATACAGGAGATGGTCAGAGACTGCAGACACGATACAGGAGATGGTCGGAGACTGCAGACTCAGTACAGGAGATGTCAGAGACTGCAGACTCAGTACAGGAGACGGTCAGAGACTGCAGACATGATACAGGAGATGGTCAGAGACAGCAGACATAGTAAAGGAGATGGTCAGAGACTGCAGACATGATACAGGAGATGGTCAGAGACTGCAGACATGATACAGGAGATGGTCAGAGACTGCAGACATGATACAGGAGATGGTCAGAGACTGCAGACACAGTACAGGAGATGGTCAAAGACTGCAGACATGATACAGGAGATGGTCAGAGACTGCAGACATGCTACAGGAGATGGTCAGAGACAGCAGACATAGTAAAGGAGATGGTCAGAGACTGCAAACTTAGTACAGGAGACGGTCAGAAACTGCAGACATGATACAGGAGATGGTCAGAGACTGCAGACATGATACAGGAGATGGTCAAGGACTGCAGGCATACTACAGGAGATGGTCAGAGACTGCAGACACAGTACAGAAGACGGACAGAGACTGCAGACATGATACAGGAGGCAGCGAAAAGCCTAGTCACTTCCACGAGGCCTCCCTAACTTCCAACCCCCCCCCCCCCCCCCCCCCCCCCCCCCGCAGCATAAGGGGGTTAATCAACCTGGGACAACATCTGTCAGACCATTGAGTCCCTCTCTGTTGTTATCTGCTGCCTGCACTCGAAAGCAAGTCTCTGTGTAATATTCAGCTCCATTATCTCCCCGCTCCACACAGGCGCACAAAGCCCGGCCATGTTCATCTCGCCACCAGCGGAGGGACTTGGCAGCCGCCAGAAGCCACTTGCCAACTCTCTCCTTGAACTTCCCCGAGTCTTCTGGAAATTCAAATGTTCTCCCAGAACATTCAGAGCCCATTTTCACAGACTGTGGAGCCAAGAAAGAGCGATTCCAAATGAGAATCGAAATTCACCCATTTTCCAGAATACGTGAGCGTCGATTCACCGGATCCAGGAAGAATTGCTCAATGAATTTATTCATCCAGGCAGTCGGTGATGTAAGGAGGACTTTGCTGGGGATTTTCATGTAAGGAGAACTCTGATAGGGACCCTGTGGTATGAAGAACTCTGATAGGGCCTCAACATGTAAGGAAAACTCAGATAGAGACCCTGATGTAAGAAGAACTCTGATAGAGACCCTAATGTAAGGAGAACTTTGATAGAGACCCTGATGTAAGAAGAACTCTGATAAGGACCCCAATGTAAGAAGAACTCTGATAAGGACCCTGATGTAAGAATAACTCTGATGGGGACCCCAGGTGTATGATAGGGACCCTGATGTAAGGGTAACTGGAAAGGGGACCCTGATGTAAGAAAAACTCTGATAGGGACCCTGATGTAAGAAGAACTCTGATAGGGCCCCCCACATGTATGATATGGATAACAAAAGTGACCTGGGAATGCCCAAGGAAAAACCAAGCCTACTTACCGACCAGCTTGCAAAACAACCAATTAACCTGTCTATCAGTATGCGTCAAAAACAGGGGTTTTGTCCGCACGCATTTGCAAACGCATGCGTGAGCCACAGAGCCGTGTATGATATGGACACTGATGTAAGGGGAACTGGAAGGGGGACCCTGATGTAAGAAGAACTCTGATAGGCCCCCACATGTAAGGAGAACTCTGATAGAGACCCTGAGCCTGATGTAATAATAACTCTAATAGGGTCCCCACATGTAAGGAGAACTCTGATAGAGACCCTGATGTAAGAAGAACTGTGATAGGGACCCTGATGTAAGGGGAACTGGAAAGGGGACCCTGATGTAAGGGGAACTGGAAAGGGGACCCTGATGTAAGAAAAACTCTGATAGGGACCCTGATGTAAGAAGAACTCTGATAGGGACCCCACATGTAAGGAGAACTCTTATAGGGACCCTGATGTAAGAAGGACTCTCATAGGGCCCCCACATGTATGATAGGGACCCTGATGTAAGGGAAACTCTGATACAGACCCTGGTGTAAGGAGAACTCTGATAGGGCCCCCACATGTAAGAAGAACTCTGATAGGGCCCCCACATGTAAGTAGAACTCTTATAGGGACCCTAATGTAAGGAGAACTCTGATAGGGACCCTAATGTAAGAAGAACTCTGATAGGGACACTAATGTAAGAAGAACTCTGATAGGGACCCTAATGTAAGAAGAACTCTGATAGGGACACTAATGTAAGAAGAACTCTCATAGGGCCCCCACATGTAAGGAGAACTCTTATAGGGACCCTAATGTAAGAAGAACTCTGATAGGGCCCCCACATGTAAGGAGAACTCTTATAGGGACCCTAATGTAAGGAGAACTCTGATAGAGAACCCAATGTGAGAAGAACTCTAATAGGGACCCTGATGTAAGAAGAACTCTGATGGGGACCCCACATGTATGATAGGGATCCTGATGTAAGAAAAACTCTGATAGGGACCCTGATGTAAGAAGAACTCTGATAGGGCCCCCACATGTAAGGAGAACCCTGATAAAGACCCTGATGTAAGAAGAACTCTGATAGGGCCCCCACATGTAAGGAGAACTCTGATAAAGACCCTAATGTAAGGAGAACTCTGATAGGGACCCTAATGTAAGGAGATCTCTGATAGGGACCCTAACGTAAGAAGAATTCTTATAGGGACCCTAATGTAAGAAGAATTCTTATAGGGACCCTAATGTACCTAATGTAAGAAGAATTCTTATAGGGACCCTAATGTAAGAAGAATTTTTATAGGGACCCTGATGTAAGAAGAACTGATGGGATTTCTAATGTAAGTGGGGGCTCTTTAATAAACTGATGTTTTTTCAGCCTGCGACTATCCTCGGTCCTCGTACTAAAAAGTTTGGAAACCGCGGCTTTAAGACAAAAGCTGAAAATTGTCCTGCGTTTGCACCATTCATCTATTTGCACACCTCTGCCCCGTGTTAATTAGGAATGTTTGCACCTAAGGAACATATCGGGTCACACCTGGCTAAGTTGCTAATTCAAATACTTAATATTCCTCCGGAACGCAAATGTAGCGACCCCTCAACCCCCGTCCGATGAAAAGGAGCTAACCCAGAGAATTCCAGCCTGGAACTGCAACGGTTTTATAGAATTCTGAGGCTCCTATGCGACGTTCCGTCGTAACTTAACATGCCGAAACCCTAAGAGGAATTCAGCTCGCAATGTATTTTTATTGTGAAGTTCGCGGCAGAATGCAGCCCAGATGGTAATGCCGCTGTTGGTTTTTACAAGCTCGAAGCCTGCGATCCCTTATGGGCAGTGAAATGACTCGAGTCATTTTCATTGTTAATGAATCAGAAGGAACGGAACTTTAGACTCATCATAAAAATCTGCCTCTCTCGGTTTGTCCTCACCATTGATCGGCCATAAAAAGCAGCGTCAGTAACCCCCTTTTTTTTTTTTTTTACCGGAGCCAAATCTTCTCCCTGAGACCGACAAAGCATGTGTGAAATAGTCCAACGGCTTTATGCAAATGGAGGGAAAGAGCTCAGTCTTCTGGAACTCTGAAACTATTCAGTCTAGTTTCCAGGATCACAAAACATCTAAAGAGCTTTGGCTGCAGGAAGTTAGATTTCTCGACAATCTGTAATGGCTCTAAAAATAAAATAAAAATAAAGAAAGAAGAAGCTTGAAGTTTATTAGTTCAAACTAGTAAATGTGTCGGGTAGGGGGAGTGCAATATTCAATATGGCCAACAGAGGCGGCTGGTGCTCAACATTTTTGGGGGTGCAAACGAAAAAAAAATGTTCAGCCTCCCTGTGACCATCAATTGTAACCACTGTGCCATGCCATCAAACGCAGCCACTGTGCCATCAATTGTCACCACTGTGCCATGCCATCAAACGCAGCCACTGTGCCATCAACTGTCACCACTGTTCCATGCCATCAAACGCAGCCAATGTGCCATCAACTGTCACCACTGTTCCATGCCATCAAACGCAGCCACTGTGCCATCAATTGTCACCACTGTTCCATGCCATCAAACGCAGCCACTGTGCCATCAATTGTCACCACTGTGCCATGCCATCAAATGCAGCCACTGTGCCATCAATTGTCACCACTGTTCCATGCCATCAAACGCAGCCACTGTGCCATCGATTGTCACCACTGTGCCATGCCATCAAACACAGCCACTGTGCCATCAATTGTCACCACTGTGCCATGCCATCAAACGCAGCCACTGTGCCATCAATTGTCACCACTGTTCCATGCCATCAAATGCAGCCACTGTGCCATCAATTGTCACCACTGTTCCATGCCATCAAACGCAGCCACTGTGCCATCGATTGTCACCACTGTGCCATGCCATCAAACGCAGCCACTGTGCCATCAATTGTCACCACTGTGCCATGCCATCAAACGCAGCCACTGTGCCATCAACTGTCACCGCTGTTCCATGCCATCAAACGCAGCCAATGTGCCATCAACTGTCACCACTGTTCCATGCCATCAAACGCAGCCACTGTGCCATCAATTGTCACCACTGTTCCATGCCATCAAACGCAGCCACTGTGCCATCAACTGTCACCACTGTTCCATGCCATCAAACGCAGCCACTGTGCCATCAATTGTCACCACTGTTCCATGCCATCAAACGCAGCCACTGTGCCATCAATTGTCACCACTGTGCCATGCCATCAAATGCAGCCACTGTGCCATCAATTGTCACCACTGTTCCATGCCATCAAACGCAGCCACTGTGCCATCGATTGTCACCACTGTGCCATGCCATCAAACGCAGCCACTGTGCCATCAATTGTCACCACTGTGCCATGCCATCAAACGCAGCCACTGTGCCATCAACTGTCACCACTGTTCCATGCCATCAAACGCAGCCACTGTGCCATCAATTCGCACCACTGTGCCATGCCATCAAATGCAGTCACTTTGCCATGCCATCAAATGCAGCCACTGTGCCATCAATTTGCACCACTGTGCCATCAATTGTCACCACTGTGCCATGCCATCAAACGCAGCCACTGTGCCATGCCATCAAACACAGCCACTGTGCCATCAATTGTCACCACTGTGCCCTTTAATTGTCGCCCCTGTGCCAATTGTCCCCACTGTGCCCATTGTCCCCACTGTGCCCATTGTCCCACTGTTGATGTCACTGTGCCCTTTAGATGTCGCCACTGTGCCCATTTATGCCGCTGTGCCAATTGTCCTCATTGTCCCCACTGTGCCTATTGTCGCCACTTTGCCCATTCATGTCACTGACTGTGCCCTTCATCGCCGCTGTGCCCTGTAAAGTGCCCCTTGCCCCCCCCCCCCCCGCCCGCCACTTACCTTTACTGGAGTCAGCCATCCACGTCCCTCGATGTCTTCTGCCGCCCTCGATGACTGACAGGCGTCTCAGCCAATCAGGTTACCGGTAGCCAGAACCGGCCAACCTGATTGGCTGAGACGCCTGTAAGTCTTATCCAAGGAACGAACCCCCCGTGCGTTCCGAGGATAAGCTTCCGGGACCCGAGGGCTGTACTCAGAAAGCCTATCAGAGCCGCTGGCTCTGATAGGCACTTCCGTACAGCCAACCAGCTGCCGTCATTCAGATGGCTGGACATGAGCGCGACCATCTGAATAGAACAGCGGCAGCGGGGATAATAACATAGATTTGTGCAATGCATGAATCTATGTTATTAGACTCAGTGGCGGTGAGAGCAAGAGGGGGCGGCGCTCCAGCGCCCTCTATGGACGAACCGCCACTGATGACCAAAATCTTGCAGATACCTGACTATATCAAATCTATCATATGGCTTAAGTCGGCTATATAGTGCCTTAAGGGAGTACACAGGGAGAACGCGGCTGCGGGGAGTACACCACTGGATCGTGGGACACATAAGTGTAAGTGTCTGTTTATTAAAAGTCAGAAGGTAAAAAAAAAAAAAAAATGACTGGAACTCCGCTTTAAAGATATGGTTTGATGAGTTTAACGTGGGGGAACTTGAGTGGCCTACTTAGAGCCCTAACCTTAACCCTACTGATTACCATTTATAAGGACATGGTTGATGAGTTTGGTGTGGGGGAACTTAAGTGGCCTGCACAGAGCCTTGACCTCAATCCTACTGATCACAATCCATAAAAACATGGCTTGAAGACTTTGGTGTGGAGGAATTTGAGTGTCCTGCACAAAGCCTTGACTTCAGCCCTGCTGATCACATCCATGAAGGGATGGTTGATGAGTTTGCTGTGGGGGAACTTAAGTGGCCTACTTAGAGCCTTGACCTCAACCCTAGTTATCACTAGTGTTGAGTGGAATACGCCATATTCGATTTTGCGATATATCACGAATATATAGAAGAATATTCGAGAAATATTCGCTAAAATCGAATATTCGTGATATTTTGTCCAAATAACAATATTGCGAAATTTCGCTAATGCGAATGCGAAATTTCGCTAATACGAATACGAAATTGATTGCGAAATTCTCGTCAACATGAGAAAACGGAGATCATTTCCTGGATTATAAACTAATATGCACTAAACACTAAGGCCCCATACACACGATCGGATATATCCGATGAAAACGGTCCGCGGACCATTTCCATCGGATATGTCCGATCGGGAGTTGGATCCGATGGCGTGTACACACCATCGGATCAAATTCCCCGCCGCCGGACGGCGCGGTGACGTGGCGTAAAACACTTCCGCGCATGCGCCGAATCCATTCGGCGGCGGCGCGGCGGCGGTGGGGGACGACATGTCTGCTGGTAAGTGTACTAACCAGCAGACATGTCGGGCGGACAGATTCCCACCGGATGGATTTCAAAGCATGCTTTGAAATCTGTCGGGTGGAGAAATCTGTCCGCTAGCCCATACACACGAGCGGAGATGTCTGCTGAAACCGTTTTCAGCGGACATATCCCCTCGTGTGTACGAGGCCTAACTCTACTTACACAAACTTATATGACTAAACTAAAGCTAATTTTTTTTTTTATACACAAAACACAGAAGGGCAGAGAAAGTATTTGCGAATGTTCGAAAGAAAAAGAGAAAGTATTTGCGAACATAAAAGGATCGCCTCAGCTACTCGGCCCAGGGTCTCTAATCATACCAGCAATGCTTTTAGACGTCGATGGAGATCACTAGGATGTGATCTGTTTTAAAAATAAATTTGAAAAAATACAAATATTCGCAATATCGAATATTCACCGCGATATTTGATTTATTCGCGAATACTGTACTCGAATATGCAATATTCGTTACGAATATTCGCAATGCGAATATTCGTGAGCAACACTAGTTATCACCATCCACAAAGTGATAGTTTGATGAGTTTGGTGTGGGGGAACTTAAAGCGGATGTCCGCTCAAAAAAAAATATTAAAAGCCAGCAGCTACAAATACTGCAGCTGCTGACTTTTAATATTAGGACACTTACCTGTCCTGGATTCCAGCGTCGTCCGCAGCAGAGGACGAGCGATCGCTCGTCACTCTGCTGCTCCCCCCTCCATCCACGGTGAGGGAACCAGGAAGTGAAGCTGCCTGGTTCCCTACGGCGCATGCACGAGTCGCGATGCGCCCGCCGATTGGCTCCCGCTATGTGCAGTTGTGTCCCAGCACACAACTGGGGGGCGACAGGAGGTGACGACATTCCCGCATTCTGCCCGAGAATGCTGGGCCGGAAGTGGGTGCAAATACCTGTCTTTAGACAGGTATCTGCACCCCCCTCCCCCCTGAAAGGTGTCAAATGTGACACCGGAGGGTTCCGATCAACGTGAGCTCCACTTTAAGTGGCCTGTGCAGAGCCCTGACCTCAACCCTACTGATCACCATCCATGAAGGCTTGGTTGATGAGTTTGGTGTGGGGGAACTTAAGTGGCCTGCGCATAGCCTTGACCTCAGCCCTACTGATCACCATCCATAAAAACATGGATTGATGAGTTTGGTGTGGAGGAACTCGAGTGGCCTGCACAGAGCCTTGACCTCAGCCCTGTTGATCACCATCCACAAAGACATGGTTGATGAGTTTGGTGTGGGGGAACTTGCATGGCCTGCACAGAGAGATGACCTCAACCCTACTGATCAATTCCCCATCCATAAAGACATGGTTGAGGCGTTTGGCATAGAGGAACTTGAGGGGCCTGCACAGAGACCTCAGCCCTACTGATCACCATCCATAAAGACATGGCTTGATAAGTTTGGTGTGGGGGAACTTACATGGCCTGCGCAGAGCTTTGACCTCAACCCTACTAGTCACCACCTATAAAGACATGGTTTGATTTGTTTTATTAGGAATAGGCCTGGTCTTCAAGTGGTTAACGTGTTAAAGATTGTAAAAAATATTGATTATTTATTGATTATCTAAATATAGATATTTATTGACTGTGATTACATACATGTTAAATGCTGGACTGAACAGTACGATACTTAGTGCGACTTCACACATGCAACAAACAAACATAAGGCGCGCGTCTGATGCGTCCACTTAGCCTATCAAATGGGGTTTCTAGATTTCGAAGGTGTTTTTTAGCTGAGCAGCTGCATTCATTAAAAGCCGCATCCTTAATTCCATTTTAATCTCGCTGAATGGGATGCAACGTAATGTATTATTTAATACATCCTTTTAATTTGGGAAGAGAAGAAGATGAGCTGTTTTGGATGAAGCCGAGGTCTGCGGAGGATCCGCGGTGGGAGTTATACTGGATACAATTCTCTGCGCGTTTTTACAAAACGCCGGCCTATCGACGCCATACCGGTTTACCATCTTCTGGGTAAATTAATTACAACTGAACTTTTTCAGGCTAAAAACGCAGTTTTAATTAGATTCATTGTTTTGTTATGATATACCGTTATTACGGGCAATTTAATTAGTTTCTGCGCGGCAACGGAGTGTGGGCGTTGGGTGCTTTTGTTTGTTCTTGTGTATCATTGTGTGTATGTGAGACGTGGGCTACCATTCACCTGTCCAATCTCAGCCTTAGAACACCGATAGACAGGCGGAACAAAGAATGTTCGCTAGAATAAACTGGGTGTAGACTATTATGCCGCGTACATGCGGTCGGAATTTCCAACAAGAAAAGTCCGATGTGAGCTTTTGGTCGGAAATTCCGACCATGTGTAAGCTCCATCGGATTTTTTCTGTCGGGTTAGGGGTTAGGGTCGGGGTCAGGGTTAGGGGTTAGGGGTAGGGGTAGAGTTAGGGGTTAGGGGTAGGGGTAGAGTTAGGGGTTAGGGTCAAGGGGTTAGGGTTTTAGGGGGTTGGGGGTTAGGGGTTGGGGTTAGTGGTAGGGGTAGAGTTAGGGGTTAGGGTCAGGGTCAGGGGGTTAGGGTGTTAGGGGGTTGGGGGGTTAGGGGTTGGGGTTAGGGTTAGGAGTTGGTGTTAGGGTTAGGGGTAGAGTTAAGGGTTAGGGTCAGGGTCAGGGGGTTAGGGTGTTAGGGGGTTGGGTGGTTAGGGTAAGGGGTTGGGGTTAGGGTTAGGGGGTAGGGGTAGGGGTAGAGTTAGAGGTTAGGGTCAGGGTCAGTGGTTTGGGGGGTTAGGGTTGGGATTTCCCATTGAAGAATATGGCTAGGACTCAAGAATTGGAACAGGGACCTCCCCCAGAGGTCAAAGGTCAGAAGGCAGGTTTCCAGAGGTCAAAGGTAACAGGGAGTGGCTGACCCAACCCTACCAAAGTGTACCGCCTACCCCAACTAAGTTGGGGAATGAACAAATCGGGGAAATCGTCTTTCAGACAACAAAAATTTAAGAGCCGGTTCTCAAATTCTCCGTCAGGAAAAGTTCCCATCCGAAATTCCGATCGTCTGTATACAATTCCGACGCGCAAAAAAACACGCATGCTCAGAATCCAGCAGAAGAGCTGGACTACCTATTGAACTTTGTTGATCTCGGGTCGCCGTACGTC
>CM056050.1:606137638-606252638 GCA_029574335.1 Rana kukunoris
TTACTACTACTTTTACTACTGCTACTACTAATAATAGTAATATACTACTACTACTAATAATAATAATAATAATATACTATTACTACTACTACTACTACTATATAATAATAATAATAATAATAATAATAATAATAATAATAATAATAATAATATATTGTATATATTTATTTTATTATTATTAATAATACTTTTACATATACCATATGTTTATGGGAAACATTGCAACATTTATATATACTGTGTATTGATAGTATTAATAATATTGTTAATAATACACTACTACTACTACTACTACTACTGCTACTACTACTACTACTACTACTACTACTAATAATAATAATAATAGTAATATGAAGATGATGGTCATGATGATACCACTACTACTAATAATAATAATAGTAATATACTACTACTACTACTACTACTATTACTACTACTACCACTAATAATGATAATAATTATAATATTAATAATAATATATACTACTACTATTACTACTACTACTACTATACTACTACTACTACTAATAATAATAATAATAATAATAATAATAAAAATATTAATAAAAATAATAGTAATATAATACTACTACTACTACTACTACTACTACTACTACTACTATACTACTACTACTAATAATAATAATAATAATAATAATAATAAAAATATTAATACAAATAATAGTAATATAATACTACTACTACTACTACTACTACTACTACTACTACTACTACTACTACTAATAATAATAATAATAAAAATAATGGTAATATACTACTACTACTACTACTACTACTACTACTACTAATAATAATAATAATAATAATAATAATAATAATAGTAATATATTGTATATATATATATTTTTTTACTATTAATAATACTTTTACATATACCGTATGTTATGGGAAAAATTGCAATATTTATATATACTGTGTATTGATAGTATTAATAATATACTACTACTACTATTACTGCTACTGCTACTACTACTACTAATAATAATAGTAATATGAAGATGATGGTCATGATGATACTACTACTAATAATACTAATATATTGTATATATTTATCCTATTATTATTAATAATACTTTTACATATACCGTATGTTTATGGGAAATATTGCAATATTTGTATATATATATATATATATACTGTGTATTGATAGTATTAATAATATTACTAATAATATACTACTACTACTAATAATAATAATAATAATCATAATAATAATAGTAATATACTATTACTGCTATGACTGCTACTACTACTAATAATAATATGAAAATGATGGTGATGATAATAAAAAAAAAATATGATTTAAATATATATTTATGGGCAATCTTTAAAAAATGTAAAAAAAAATAAAAAAAAGTAAAAGTAACAGTTTCTTTTTAGTCCAGAATATAATACATTAGCAAATATTCTCATACATTTTTTATTCATTTTTTTTTTTTGTTTTACGACCCCCGCTCCCTCCCTTTGCCCAGAAGCCCCTCAGCAGTTTGAAGGTTAATCTATAAATCCCTTTAAAATGGCGATTTCCTGGAGTGATTCTTAATTAAGACTCGGCCGCGCTTCTATCTCCGGTATCACCTCTCTAAAGATCACCGTTAAATAGCTTGCCATTGAAATCCTCTGTAATTAATTATTAACTGCGGAGGCCTTGCCTTGCTCTGACCCCTGCACCGCGAGGCGCGCTTAGTCCTCGGCTTACAGTAATTACATTTTTTACTGCTAGATGCTAATCACCCCTCCATGGTACCATGGTAATGGTGGGGGCCCCCTAATGTAAGGCGCCTTATCCTTTCCCAGGCCAATGTGGGAGGGGCCTTGAGCGGTAAGCGGGTGAAAAGTTTAAAACAAGTATTAAAATAAAATGTTAAAAGAGTTTCTTCTAGTGCCTGATATCCACATTTTTTATAACCATAATAATATATACAAAATAAAATTATATAAAAAAATATATATAGAGAGAGAGAGAGAGAGAGAGAGAGAGAGAGAGAGAGAGAGAGAGAGAAATATAATTATATGTATATATATATATATATATATATATATATATATATATACACACACAATATATTGTTAAAAGTATTGGGACGCCTGCCTTTACACGCACATGGGGTCAGATTCAGATACACTTAAATTTGCGCAGCGTAATCGAAATACTCTACGCTGCCGTATTTTACCAGGCTCTACATCGAATTCTGGTCGATTTTTGCCCATACGATACGGCGGCGTAGTCTATTTCTCGCCGCATAATCGAAATACGCGACTAGGGGGCGTGAAGCATTTAAATTAGGCACGTCCCTGCGGCGATCGAACTGCGCATGCTCCGTTCAGAAATTTCCCGCCGTGCATTGCGCGAAATCATGTCGTTACGTCATTTTTTGTTTGAGTAGCGTCGTTTACGGACATTCCTATTCCCGGACGACTTACGTAAAAATATAATAAAAGACGTCGAAAAACGTAGAAATTCGACGCGGGAACGACGGCCATACTTAACATGGGCTGTCTAATATTAGAGCAGCAAAAAGCTGGTATAGTGTTACGCAAAAAAAAGATGACTAAAGGTGCCGTAAGAGATTGCGATTGAAGATCGTAATTTCTGGGATCGCTGGCAAAAGCTCATTAGCATACCCCGACGCCGAAAACAACGGGAAGTCCACCCAGTGGCCGCAATTTTATTGCAGCGTAGATACGAAGGCGTACGAACACTTAATCCAGTCGAATTGAAGCCCGCAGCCGTCTATTCATGGTTTGAGGTTTCAGACTAGCTAAAAAACGCGCGTAATTTGAAAGTACTCCAGTCTAACACCAGTTAGACAGGAGTTACGGCTCTCTGAATCTGGCCCTTGAACTTTAATGGCATCCCAGTCTTAGTCCGTAGGGTTCAGTATTGAGTTGGCCCCGCCCTTTTTAAGCTATAACAGCTCCAGCTCTCCATGGGAAGGATATCCACAAGGTTTAGGAGTGTTTATGGGAATGTTTGATCATTCTTCCAGAAGAACATTTGTGAGGTCAGGAACTGATGTTGGAGGAGAAGGCCTGGCTCGCAGTAAACCGTGTTCTATCGGGTTGTGGTCAGGACTCTGTGCAGGCCAGTCAAGTTCTTCCACCCCAAACTCGCTCATCCATGTCTTTATGGACCATGATTTGTGCACTTCATTATTATTATTATGTTTTTTTATTATTATTAATTTGTTACGTTTCATTTGTTACGATGCAGCATTCGCTATTTCGCATAATTCGTATTTTCGGATACATTGTTACGTTCACTGAAAGACAAATTTGAAATTCCAATACCTATAATTTAATAGTTAGTATTAGTTAGGTTATTATTTCAGATTTTCGATTATCGGGTTTTCGGATTTTCGAAGTTCCGGATTTCCGACATTTGTGAATTTTCAAATTCAAGAATTCATGAAATAAAGGGGGGGGGGGGGTTTGATGCGACTGTCATATGGGGGAGGGCTCTGATGGGGACATTGATGTAACCCCCACTGATGGGAACTCTGATGTAAGGGGGTCTTTGATGTGCCGTCATCTAAGTGAGTTATGTAGGAAGGGGTTGATGTCGCTATCATGTAAGGGGAGGACTCTGATGGGGACTCTGATGGGAACTCTGATGGGGACTCTAATGTAAGGGGGTCTTTGATGTGACCATCATGTAAATGAGGACTCTTATGTAGGAGGGGGTTGATATGGCCATCATATAAGGGGAGGGCTCTGATGGGGATATTGATGTAAGGGGGGATTCTGATGGGGACTCTGATGGGGACTCTAATGTACGGGTGTCTTTGATGTGACCATCATGTAAGGGAAGGGCTCTGATGGGGACTCTAATGTAAGGGGGTCTTTGATGTGACCATCATGTAAGGGGAGGACTCTGACGGGGACTCTAATGTAAGGGGGTCTTTGATGTGAACATCATGTAAGTGAAGACTCTTATGTAGGAAGGGGTTGATGTGACCATCATGTAAGGGGAGGCCTCTGATGGGGACTCTAATGTAAGGGGGTCTTTGATGTGACCATCATGTAAGGGGAGGACTCTGATGGGGACACTGATGTAAGGGGGTCTTTGATGTGACCATCATGTAAGGGGAGGGCTCTAATGGGGACTCTAATGTAAGGGGGTCTTTGATGTGACCATCATGTAAGGGAAGGGCTCTGATGGGGACTCTAATGTAAGGGGGTCTTTGATGTGACCATCATGTAAGGGGAGGACTCTGACGGGGACTCTAATGTAAGGGGGTCTTTGATGTGAACATCATGTAAGTGAGGACTCTTATGTAGGAAGGGGTTGATGTGACAATCATGTAAGGGGAGGTCTCTGACGGGACTCTAATGTAAGGGGGTCTTTGATGTGACCATCATGTAAGGAGAGGACTCTGATGGGGACTCTAATGTAAGGGGGTCTTTGATGTGACCATCATGTAAGGGGAGGACTCTGATGGGGACACTGATGTAAGGGGGTCTTTGATGTGACCATCATGTAAGGGGAGGACTCTGATGGGGACACTGATGTAAGGGGGTCTTTGATGTGACCATCATGTAAGGGGAGGACTCTGACGGGGACTCTAATGTAAGGGGGTCTTTGATGTGACCATTATGTAAGTGAGGACTCTTATGTAGGAAGGGGTTGATGTGACCATCATGTAAGGGGAGGGCTCTAATGGGGACTCTAATGTAAGGGGGTCTTTGATGTGACCATCATGTAAGTGAGGACTCTTATGTAGGAAGGGGTTGATGTGACAATCATGTAAGGGGAGGTCTCTGACGGGACTCTAATGTAAGGGGGTCTTTGATGTGACCATCATGTAAGGAGAGGACTCTGATGGGGACTCTAATGTAAGGGGGTCTTTGATGTGACCATCATGTAAGGGGAGGACTCTGATGGGGACACTGATGTAAGGGGGTCTTTGATGTGACCATCATGTAAGGGGAGGACTCTGATGGGGACACTGATGTAAGGGGGTCTTTGATGTGACCATCATGTAAGGGGAGGACTCTGACGGGGACTCTAATGTAAGGGGGTCTTTGATGTGACCATTATGTAAGTGAGGACTCTTATGTAGGAAGGGGTTGATGTGACCATCATGTAAGGGGAGGGCTCTGATGGGGACTCTAATGTACGGGGGTCTTTGATGTCACTATCATGTAAGGGGAGGGGTCTGATGTGGACTCTAATGTAGGGGGTCTTTGATGTGACCATCATGTAAGGGGAGGGCTCTGATGGGGACATTGATGTAAGGGAGGATTCTGATGGGGACTCTGATGGGAACTCTGATGGAGACTATAATGTAAGGGGGTCTTTGATGTGACCATCATGTAAGTGGGGACTCTTATGTAGGAGGGGGTTGATATGGCCATCATATAAGGGGAGGGCTCTGATGGGGACACTGATGTAAGGTGGATGGGGACTTATAGGGACCCTTAAGTAAGGAGGACTCTGATGGGACCCTAATTTGAGGGGCAACTCTGATGCAGACCCTAATGTAGGGGGGCTCTGATGTGATCATCATGTAAAGGGGGACTCTGAAGTAAGGGGGGGTTGATAAGACTGGCATATAGGGGAGGGCTCTGATGGGGACACTGATGTAAAAGGGTCTCTTATGTGACCGTCATGTAAGGAAGGGACTCATTCTTTTATAAAACTTTATTTTTTATGGGAAGCACATTTAAAACAAATCTACAATCTTTATACTGAATAAGCCTGAGATTCCCTGTAATAGACAATAGATACACGACCTCCGACGCGTTTTGTTATTGTAAAGAGCTGCTGCAGAATAGCGGTTGATCAGGGAAGTCTAACACACTGGAATCCATTGCTGAGCGCTTTCCGTAGAACGGCGGCGGCGGCACCACTTTTTAATTGAGATTTACTCCCCCAGAACCGAAAACCGCCGTCTGCGTTTGAATTAGCGTGCGATTGTTCGGAGGAGCTTTGAAGGCGGTATCCATTTGCGACGCGCCTGACCTGAGCGATGAGTATTAATAGACAAATATCTGATTAAGTAGAAGAATTTAGGGGCCCGCGGAGCACCGTCATCTCTTTAAACATCTCGCGTTTCAAGAAAACGCGCGGCTGCCAATCACGCTTTTTTTTTTTTTTTTTTACTTTTTCTTTCAATAACCTTTATTTTTTATTATTCTGTGGAGATCACAAGCGCTTCCAGATCAGTCACTGAAAAAGACATGAGACTCAGAATCTTCTCTGTTTCCCCCTCTGAAGGCGCAGAAAAGGTTTTTTGCTTTAATCTGTATGGTAATCGTCTCGTTTTAACCCCCTGGGGTGCGCGGGAACGCCGCGGCCTAATGACGTCACCTGCGTTTTGGCCGGTGGTGGGACTAGGTGGATTGGAAAGTGTTGGAGAGAGGGGAATGGGGGCGGGGGGGATGTGGGGAAAAGAGGAGAGAGAGGAATGTGGGAAAGGGGGATGTGGAGAAGGGAGGGTAGAGGGGGATGTGGGAAAGGGAGGAGAGAGAAGGGATGTGGGGAAGGGAGAGGGGAGGGGATGTGGGGAAGGGAGGAGAGAGGGGGGATGTGGGGAAGGGAGGAGAGAGGAGGGATGTGGGGAAGGGAGAGGGGAGGGGTGTGTGGGAAGGGAGGAGAGAGGAGGGATGTGGGGAAGGGAGGAGAGAGGGGGATGTGGGGAAGGGAGGAGAAGGGGGATGTGGGGAAGGGAGAGGGGAAGGGGTATGGGGAAGGGAGGAGAGAGGAGGGATGTGGGGAAGGGAGGAGAGAGGGGGATGTGGGGAAGGGAGGAGAGAGGAGGGATGTGGGGAAGGGAGGAGAAGGGGGATGTGGGGAAGGGAGAGGGGAGGGGGTGTGGGGAAGGGAGGAGAGAGGAGGGATGTGGGGAAGGGAGGAGAGAGGGGGGATGTGGGGAAGGGAGAGGGGGAGGGGGTGTGGGGAAGGGAGGAGAGAGGAGGGATGTGGGGAAGGGAGGAGAGAGGGGGATGTGGGGAAGGGAGGAGAGAGGAGGGATGTGGGGAAGGGAGGAGAAGGGGGATGTGGGGAAGGGAGAGGGGAGGGGGTGTGGGGAAGGGAGGAGAGAGGAGGGATGTGGGGAAGGGAGGAGAGAGGGGGATGTGGGGAAGGGAGGAGAGAGGAGGGATGTGGGGAAGGGAGGAGAAGGGGGATGTGGGGAAGGGAGAGGGGAGGGGGTGTGGGGAAGGGAGGAGAGAGGAGGGATGTGGGGAAGGGAGGAGAGAGGGGGGATGTGGGGAAGGGAGAGGGGGAGGGGGTGTGGGGAAGGGAGGAGAGAGGAGGGGGAAGGGAGGAGAGAGGGGGATGTGGGGAAGGGAGGAGAGAGGGGGATGTGGGGAAGGGAGGAGAGAGGAGGGATGTGGGGAAGGGAGGAGAAGGGGGATGTGGGGAAAGGAGAGGGGAGGGGGTGTGGGGAAGGGAGGAGAGAGGAGGGATGTGGGGATGTGGGGAAGGGAGGAGAGGAGGGGGATGTGGGGAAGGGAGGAGGGGAGGGGGGTGTGGGAAGGGAGGAGAGAGGAGGGATGTGGGGAAGGGAGGAGAAGGGGGATGTGGGGAAGGGAGAGGGGAGGGGGTGTGGGGAAGGGAGGAGAGAGGAGGGATGTGGGGAAGGGAGAGGGGGAGGGGGGTGTGGGGAAGGGAGAGGGGAGGGGGTGTGGGGAAGGGAGGAGAGAGGAGGATGTGGGGGGAAAGATGAGGGGAAGGGAGGAGAGAGGGGGGTGTGGGGAAGGGAGTAGAGAGGGGGATGTGTGGAAGGGAGGAGAGAGGGGGATGTGGGGAGGGGGATGTGGGGAAGGGAGGAGAGAGGGGGATGTGGGGAAGGGAGGAGAGAGGGGGATGTGGGGAAAGGAGGGGAGAGGGGGGATGTGGGGAAAGGAGGGGAGAGGGGGGATGTGGGGAGGGGGATGTGGGGAAGGGAGGAGAGAGGGGGATGTGGGGAAGGGAGGAGAGAGGGGGATGTGGGGAAAGGAGGAGAGAGGGGGGATGTGGGGAAGGGGGAGAGAGGGGGGAGTGGAGAAGGGGGAGAGAGGGGGGATGTGGAGGGGGGGATGTGGAGAAGGGGGGAGAGAGGGGGGAGGGGGAAGGGAGGAGAGAGGGGGATGTGGGGAAGGGAGAGAGAGGGGGAGGGGGAAAGGAGGAGAGAGGGGGGATGTGGGGAAGGGAGGAGAGAGGGGGATGTGGGGAAAGGAGGAGAGAGGGGGAATGTGGGGAGGGGATGTGAAGGGAGGAGAGAGGGGGATGTGGGGAAAGGAGGAGAGAAGGGGGATGTGGGGAAGGGGGAGAGAGGGGGGATGTGGAGAAGGGGGAGAGAGGGGGATGTGGGGAAGGGAGGAGAGAGGGGGGATGTGGGAAAGGGGGGAGAGAGGGGGATGTGGGGAAAGGAGGAGAGAGGGGGGATGCGGGGAAGGGAGGAGAGAGGGGGATGTGGGGAGGGGGATGTGGGGAAGAGAGGAGAGAGGGGGATGTGGGGAAAGGAGGAGAGAGGGGGGATGTGGGGAAGGGGGAGAGAGGGGGGATGTGGAGAAGGGGGGGAGAGAGGGGGGATGTGGAGAAGGGGGGAGAGAGGGGGGATGTGGGGAAGGGAGGAGAGAGGGGGGATGTGGGAAAGGGGGGGAGAGAGGGGGATGTGGGGAAAGGAGGAGAGAGGGGGGATGCGGGGAAGGGAGGAGAGAGGGGGATGTGGGGAGGGGGATGTGGGGAAGAGAGGAGAGAGGGGGATGTGGGGAAAGGAGGAGAGAGGGGGGGATGTGGGGAAGGGGGAGAGAGGGGGGATGTGGAGAAGGGGGGAGAGAGGGGGGATGTAGGGAAGGGAGGAGAGAGGGGGATGTGGGAAAGGGGGGAGAGAGGGGGATGTGGGGAAAGGAGGAGAGAGGGGGGATGTGGGGAAGGGAGGAGAGAGGGGGATGTGGGGAAGAGAGGAGAGAGGGGGATGTGGGGGAAAGGAGGAGAGAGGGGGGATGTGGGGAGGGGGATGTGGGGAAGGGAGGAGAGAGGGGGATGTGGGGAAAGGAGGAGTGAGGGGGGATGTGGGAAAGGGGGGAGAGAGGGGGATGTGGGGAAAGGAGGAGAGAGGGGGGATGCGGGGAAGGGAGGAGAGAGGGGGATGTGGGGAGGGGGATGTGGGGAAGAGAGGAGAGAGGGGGATGTGGGGAAAGGAGGAGAGAGGGGGGATGTGGGGAAGGGGGAGAGAGGGGGGGATGTGGAGAAGGGGGGAGAGAGGGGGGATGTGGGGAAGGGAGGAGAGAGGGGGGATGTGGGAAAGGGGGGGAGAGAGGGGGAGGGGGATGTGGGGAAAGGAGGAGAGAGGGGGGATGTGGGGAAGGGAGGAGAGAGGGGGATGTGGGGAAGGGAGGAGAGAGGGGGGATGTGGGGGAAAGGAGGAGAGAGGGGGGATGTGGGGAGGGGGATGTGGGGAAGGGAGGAGAGAGGGGGATGTGGGGAAAGGAGGAGTGAGGGGGGATGTGGAGAAGGGGGGAGAGAGGGGGGATGTGGGGAAGGGAGGAGAGAGGGGGATGTGGAAAAAGAGGGGAGAGAGGGGTGGGGGGGATATGAGGAAGGAAGGAGAGAGGGGGGGATATGGTGGGAGGGGGAGGGGGAGGGGGATGTTTGAAATAAAATCCTCTGGTTTCTCATTCGCTTGTCAGTCTTCCTGTCACTCGGATGAACGTTGGTGCACGGCGGAGCGAGAAATAACGGATTCAAAGGTTAAGATCGGATTACGGGGTCGCCACAAAGAGAACGACATCATTAGGTGGACGGTGCTGCTAATCTCCTGTCGCCTCTTTGCAGCCACGTCCAGTCAGTATGCATGCCAGCGATAGCTGTAGAGGCCCTCTGTGTGATGGTGACAACATGGGAGGCAGGGACAGGGTGTGTCACCTTATAACAGGAAGTGCTCAAACTAGGATCTGCATGATGGATGAATGATGGATGATGGAAGGATGATGGATGGGTGATGGAAGGATGATGGTTGGGTGATGGAAAGATGATGGATGGGTGATGGATGGATGGATGAGTGGTGTATGGGTGAGGGATGGATGAATAGATACATGGATATATTCATTGATTGAAGCAGGGTGGATGGAAGGAAAGGTTCATGGATGGAAGGATGTATTGAGGAAAGGATAGAGGGATGGAAGAAAGCATAGAGGAATAGAAGGACGGATGGACAGACAATGGCCCGGATTCAGATTCAGATACATTTGCGTATCTTTGTGCGGGCGTAGCGTATCTTCTTTACAAAGAATTCACAAAGCACTTGCGTCCTAAGTTACGGCGGCGTAGCGTAGATGTTCCGGCGTAAGCGCGCGTAATTGAAATCAGCCAGGCAGTGAGTGTGTTTTAGTAAAATGAGCCGTGACCCCATGCAAATGAGGGTCCGAATGAACGTCCGTGGACGTATCCCAGCGCGCATGCTCAGAATAACGTTGCAAATACTCAATGCTTTCGACGTGAACGTAACTTACGCACAGCCTATTCGCGTACGACTTACGCAAACGACGTAAACGACGGAAAATTTGGCGCTGTTCCGACGTCAATACTTAACATTGGCTGCGCCTCATATAGCAGGGGTAACTTTATGCCGGTCATACGCCTTACGCAAATCGCGTATATCAATACGCCGGGCGCATCTACGTTCGTGAATCGGCGTATCTTGCTCATTTGCATAGTTTTAATGGGAACGTCCAATGCGTCCAGCGTAACTATGCGCCCACGATACGCCGCCGTAGGCCAGTTACGTCGGACAAGTGAAGCCATGTTTTTCGGCGTATCAAGCTTTCTGAATCGGTGTAAAGATGCGACGGCGCACATTTGAATTTACGGCGGCGTACTTTGTTTCAGAATCCGGGCCATTGTGTTAGGATGAGTGGATTACAAAGGCAGCTGAACAGAACTGCAGACTCTGTTGGGCCGGTGTGAAGGTTTATTTTGCGGAATGTTGCTCCTGTACAGTGTTTGGTATTTGGTGCAGAAGTGTCCCCCTCCCCCCCCCCACGCCTCTCCGGCTCTCAGCCACACAGTACAATCTGGCCCCTCGGTGCAGCGGGTGGCCTGCCAATCATTGTGCAGGGTCTCAGTGCCCCCTGGGTGATGCAGAGTTTAGGATGTGGAGTGGCACAGTTTGTAGGAAATGATAATGTTTATGGAGGGAAGTAATCACACAACCTGCGGGGCCTTGGAAAGCAATCCCCGGCGCCTCCAGCTGCAGCTTGGCAGCCAAGGATCGTCTTTGGTTTGGCATCTGCCAGGCTTGGTAATGCCCCCTTAGTGGCCGTACCCCGGGGCAGCCTGCCCTCCTCCCGGCCATAAAACATTATGATGTATGTATGGCCTGAAAACACCCGCCAGCCTGGCGAGCCGCCATATGCCAGCCATAAATACAGCGCATTCCCCGCAGCCAAGACCAACTTCCCTCTCCTATCTTCCTAACCGCCTGTGATAGATAGATAGATAGATAGATAGATAGATAGATAGATAGATAGATAGATAGATAGATAGATAGATAGATAGATAGATAGATAGATAGATAGACAGACAGACAAACAGACAGATAGATAGATATGGTTTTGATAGATAGATAGACAGACAGACAGGCAAATAGACAGACAGATAGATAGATAGATAGATAGATAGATAGATAGATAGATAGATAGATAGATAGATAGATAGATAGATAGATAGATAGATAGATAGATAGATAGACAGATAGGCAAATAGACAGATAGATAAGTATGGTTTTGATAGATAGACAGACAGACAAATAGATAGATAGATAGATAGATAGATAGATAGATAGATAGATAGATAGATAGATAGATAGATAGATAGATAGATAGACAAATAGAAAGATAGACAGACAAACAGACAGATAGACAAATAGACAGATATGGTTTTGATAGATAGACAGACAGATAGATAGATAAATAGATAGATAGATAGATAGATAGATAGATAGATAGATAGATAGATAGATAGATAGATAGATAGATAGACAAATAGAAAGATAGACAGACAAACAGACAGATAGACAAATAGACAGATATGGTTTTGATAGATAGACAGACAGATAGATAGATAGATAGATAGATAGATAGATAGATAGATAGATAGATAGATAGACAAATAGAAAGATAGACAGACAAACAGACAGATAGACAAATAGACAGATATGGTTTTGATAGATAGACAGACAGATAGATAGATAGATAGATAGATAGATAGATAGATAGATAGATAGATAGATAGATAGACAAATAGAAAGATAGACAGACAAACAGACAGATAGACAAATAGACAGATATGGTTTTGATAGATAGACAGACAGATAGATAGATAGATAGATAGATAGATAGATAGATAGATAGATAGATAGATAGATAGATAGATAGACAGACAGACAGACAGATAGATAGATAGATAGATAGATAGATAGATAGATAGATAGACAGACAGACAGACAGACAGACAGACAGATAGATAGATACTGTAGATAGATAGATATGAGTTTGATATAAAGTTGATAGATAGACCCCTAAATTCCAGCATTTTTTGAGCTTATGGAATTCCGTTACAGGTGTCAAACACAAGGCCCGCGGGCCGAATCCGGCCCTCCAGGCCATTTCATGTGGCCCTTGCACCTCTCCTGCAACTGCCGGAGAGCTCCAGACCTGTACTTTCTGCTTTCAAGCAATGCATCCAGCTTCTTCACAGCAGCAGCATAAGGAAAGTGTGGTGCACTGTGATGTAAGGGAGAGGGGGGGACTCAACTTCTGATGGTGGGGGGGCTCTTGACATCTAATGTAAGGGGAGGGGATGCGCTGGACATCTAATCTTACAGATACAACCGGCCCTTTTGAGGGCCATCATAATGCTGATGCGGCCCACCATGACATCCTTGCGTTACATAAACAAATAAAGAAACTTGTGTTGGAATTCCACAATAGACGTCCTGCAGACCTGGGTCTAGTAAGAGGGCCGGGGGGGGCGGGGGAACAGTACAGACGGGCCCCTAATTCAGTGACCAATACTGTGTCTCCCATATGGACTGATGTGACCTTCAAGATCTGGACCTTCTCCATAATTTCCTTCCTCCTGGAAGTCCCACCAAAATGTATGGTTCCCCCTCCCCCTCCCCCTCACTCCTACTTTATGTGTTAATTGGGTCATGATAAGCGCCAAACTACAAACCATCACAAGCTCTGACGTTGGTAAGAAGATAGGAGCGTCCTCCTCCATCAGAGCCCCACCATAACAGATGCCAAGTAACAATGGAGGTTTGTAAAGTAGCGAGTGGCGCGTTGGCCTTTCGGAGATGATGGAGGAAAGCACTCAGATGGTGACCCATCGGAGACCCGTGATTGGCTCTGTGTGGAGAAATCAGAGGCTGTAAATCAGTAGACGAGCTCATATTTCGCACGGCGTTCTTATTTCACAGATCGGCGGATACCGGAGGACAATGAGACAATTCACAGGCTGGTAGGGCTCATTCAGCAGCCAATAAGAGGTTGGCGTGGGAATCTCGGTGGAGTTTCGAGTAACCAGAGCCCGCTTCATTTGACCTACAGCTGACACAGCGACGCAGAGATACGAACGCCGAGCGGCGCGGTCCCCGGAGAGGGTCAGCGTATCAGGCTTCTCGTTTGACTGAAAAACTCGCCAACTAATGCGGGATCCATCATAATTACCAACGGACAGCTTTGCTTGTTCCTCGCTTTTTCTGTTACGCGCCCGTCACGAAGTGTATCCACAATTTTGCTGCTTTAACCACTTAAGACCCGGACCAATATGCAGGAAAAGGACCTTGCCCCTTTTTGCGATTCGGCACTGCGTCGCTTTAACTGACAATTGCGCGGTCGTGCGACGTGGCTTCCAAACAAAATTGGCGTCCTTTTTTTCCTACAAATAGAGCTTTCTTTTGGTGGTATTTGATCACCTCTGCGGTTTTTATTTTTTGCGCTATAAACAAAAATAGAGCGACAATTTTGAAAAAAAACAAACAATGGGCCAGATTCAGGTACACGTAAATTTGCGCAGCGTATTCGAAATACTTTAAGCTGCCGTATTTTACCAGGCTCAACATCGAATTCTGGTAGATTTTTGCCCGTACGATACGGCGGCGTAGTCAATTTCTGGCAGCGTAATCGAAATACGCTATTAGGGGGCGTGAAGCATTTAAATTAGGCGCGTCCCCGCGGCCATCGAACTGCGCATGCTCCGTTCAAAAAAACCAACAAGAAAACCGTGGATTTTTTTTCAGACGGAATGTTGGCTCAAACTTGTGTTGCATACACACGGTCACGCAAAATTCCGACCGTCAAGAAAGCGGTGACGTACAACACGTACGCAATAGGCGTCTTCTGCTTGATTCCAAGGATTATTGTGCGTTGGAATTGCATACAGACGATCGGAATTTCCGACAAGAACTTTTCTTGTCGGGAAAAATTGAAAACCAGCTCTCAACTTTTTGTTGTCGTAAATTCCAACAGAAAAAGTCCGATGGAACCTACACACGGTTAGAATTTCCGACCAAAAGCTCACATTGACGTAAATTCCGACCCTGTGTACGCGGCATAAGGAAGTCATCAGGGCAGACCGCAGATATGCTAATTACAGTAGAGGCGATCTCTACCGATCTTTAACTTTCCTTCCTGCTTCCCCAACGTCTCTCAGGAATCCCAGGGATAAAATACATTTCTTCTCCCAAGCTCCCATAGGGTCGTTTTTGCGATATTCCACGTACGAGGAAGCGCGGCAAGCTCTTTCCGTCCTCCAAAACTCATTTGTTGAATAAAAGATGCCGAGTCTCGAAGCCATTTACATCAGGAAAACCTTTTTCTGCCAATTACTTACATGTGGCTGCTCTGCCCTCCGATGCATTTCATTGCGGGCGAGGCGTGATTTTCTTTAAGTACGGGCCCTGCGCTAATGGCGTACAGGAAAGCGAGCAGCTGCAGATTGGTGATCAATTATTAAAATCGTACTTAATTGTCTTCAGAAGAGAACGGGCTGTAACCCCTTCACTCCCAGAAATGTGAGCAATTATAGCGGAGCAAAGCCAAGGTGGGGGAGGGGCTATCGTTCTTTATGTCAGCTGTCTACAGTCATCTTATTGTAACATTTATTTTTCTTTCTGTACTGTACATGTCAACAAAAAAAAAATACCCACATATTAAAAAAACACTGTATTCTGTTTGCTACATTGTATTGACACAAGATGGCAGAAGGCGTTTCCAGATACACTACAAAACCAAAAGTATTGGGACACTGTGCCTTTACACGCACATGAACATTAATACAGGGCTCGACAAAATCCGGGCGCCCGTTCGCAATTGCAACAAGAAATTGTGACCTGGCGCCTGGGGAAGCTTCGACCTGCAGAAAGCCGCAGAGCCGCAGCCTCAATTACCGCGATCGCGCGGTGGGGGAGGTGGAGGCGCAAGGAGACACAGGATCACCCTCCTCTAATTGATAGGCTTTGCGGCCTTCTACAGGCCTAAGCTTCCTTCTGTGATCTGACGCCATCTTGTGGTGGCCGTTGGCATTACAAGTAAAACTGCAATTCTAATGTGTTTAGACACACTCCTAACACAGAAGAGTTGAAGCTGTTATAGCTGCAAAGGGCGGGGCCAACTCAATATTGAACCCTACGGAAAAAGACTGAGATGTCATTAAAGTTCATGTGCGTGTAAAGGCAGGTGTCCCAATACTTTTGATAATATAGTGTGTATCAGTATTCTCAGTGATGTCACAGCTCTCTAATGAATGGATAGGCTGCATTCTCAGTGATGTCACCGCTCTCTAGTGAATGGATAGGCTGCATTCTCAGTGATGTCACCGCTCTCTAGTGAATGGATAGGCTGCATTCTCAGTGATGTCACCGGTCTCTAATGAATGGATAGGCTGCATTTTCTGTGATGTCACCGGTCTCTAGTGAATGGATAGGCTACATTCTCAGTGATGTCACCGCTCTCTAGTGAATGGATAGGCTGCATTCTCTGTGATGTCACCAGTCTCTAGTGAATGGATAGGCTACATTCTCAGTGATGTCACCGCTCTCTAGTGAATGGATAGGCTACATTCTTAGTGATGTCACCGGTCTCTAGTGATTGGATAGGCTGCATTCTCAGTGATGTCACCGCTCTCTAGTGAATGGATAGGCTACATTCTTAGTGATGTCACCGGTCTCTAGTGATTGGATAGGCTGCATTCTCAGTGATGTCACAGGTCTCTAGTGAATGGATAGGCTGCATTCTCAGTGATGTCATTGCTCTCTAGTGAATGGATAGGCTACATTTTCAGTGATGTCACCGGTCTCTAGTGAATGGATATGCTGCATTCTCAGTGATGTCACCGGTCTCTAGTGAATAGATAGGCTACATTCTTAGTGATGTCACCGGTCTCTAGTGAATGGATAGGCTGCATTCTCAGTGATGTCACTGGTCTCTAGTGAATGGATAGGCTGCATTCTCTGTGATGTCACCGGTCTCTAGTGATTGGATAGGCTGCATTCTCAGTGATGTCACCTCTCTCTAGTGAATGGATAGGCTGCATTCTCTGTGATGTCACCGGTCTCTAGTGATTGGATAGGCTGCATTCTCAGTGATGTCACCTCTCTCTAGTGAATGGATAGGCTGCATTCTCAGTGATGTCACCGGTCTCTAGTGAATGGATAGGCTGCATTCTCAGTGATGTCACCGGTCTCTAGTGAATGGATAGGCTGCATTCTCAGTGATGTCACCGCTCTCTAGTGAATGGATAGGCTGCATTCTCTGTGATGTCACCGGTCTATCACAGTGTCGGTAATAGGAAGTAGCTTAGCTGAGTCTCTCGGCTCGGAGGAGATGGAAGAAGTCGTTGTCTCTTTAATTCCTCTGCTCTCGTTTAGTCACAGCTCTGCTCCGGGGGATGGGTCAGACAATGCAATATATTATATAATCAGTTGCATTTAAGCCGGTGTATTAAACCCCTTTCTAAATCCATAAAGCCAGCTCCACATCACAGCAATAATAATATTATTAATCACCGCGGCAAACTCCAAAGTGCTGCAAATTTTAAACGACTGTTTTCAGGGGGATTTTCAGCGCCACGCAGAGTTCACATATTCCTCTGAAGACTTCAGAATAGATCCGAGACATCATGGAGTAATTACGGCTCGTGACAACGATCGGCTCAGACGTTGTTCCGCGGCTGGTTCACAAACAAAAGGACTTAGCCGCAGGAGCTGGGAGGCGCTGCGCTGGCCCTAGCTCATCTCCGTCCCATCGACGGCCGATTTTTTTTTTTTTTCGTGTTCGGATCGTGTTTTTTCGTGTTCGGATCTTTGATTAAAGGAGAACCCCGCCAGGCGCTATTAACATGGAAACGGTCAACATACATAACATCGCATTGATTTCTTTTAGGGAGAACAATGGCCCTTTCATCGACGAGAGACCTTCTTTTGTGGTGTCCACGTTCGTAACTGCGACTCACATAGGCAGTAATTATCAGTTCCGCGCCTTTTTTGAGGTCACTCGTCCTTGTTAACATACAATAGCACAGTAGGGTAGATGTTGGATACTCACCCTGTAAGTCAGATGTTAACTTTCAGCTGGTTCAGTTTTAGCCAGTACACTTCATGAACAGATAAATGTCTTTATGACCCTTGAGGAACTATTAAAGTGAGCTAAAGAGTTTTTTTGTTTTTTTATGTATTTGTCTTTTTGTTTTTCCAAAATGAGAAATATTGACCCATTTTATTTGGAAGTTTTTGTTTTTACTAGTTTCTTTAACCCCTTCAGCCCCGGACCATTTGGCTGGCCAAAGAGCGGTCCACTTTTTGCGATTCGGCGCTGTGGCGCATTAACAGACAATTGCGCGGTCGTGCGACGTGGCTCCCAAACAAAATTGATGTCCTTTTTTTCCCCACAAATAGAGCTTTCTTTTGGTGGTATTTCAAAAATACTATGCTTTCTGATAACTGGGCACAGAAGCTGCATATGTTGGGCACTGAAGCTGCATATGGTGGGCAAAGAAGCTGCATATGGTGGGCACAGAGGCTGCATATGATGGGCACAGAAGCTGCATGTGGTGGGCACAGAAGCTGCATATGATGGGCACATATTCTGCATATGATGGGCACAAATTCTGCATATTTTGGGCACATATTCTGCATATGATGGGCACAGATTCTGCATATTTTGGGCACTGATTCTGCATATGTTGGGCACTGAAGCTGCATATGATGGGCACAGAGACTGCATATGATGGGCACAGAAGCTGCATATGATGGGCACAGAGACTGCATATGATGGGCACATAAGCTGCATATGATGGGCACAGAAGCTGCATATGATAGGCACAGAGGCTGCATACAATGGGCACAGATGCTGCATATGATGGGCAACGGCTGCATGGGTACAGAAGCTGCATGTGGTGGGCACAGAGGTTGCATATGATGGGCACAATGGCTGCATATGATGGGCACAATGGCTGCATATGATGTGCACAGTGGCTGCATATGATGGACACACAGGCTGCATATGGTGGGAATAGAGGCTGCATATTATGGGCACAGAGGCTTCATATGATGGGCACATAAGCTGCATATGGTGGGCACAGAGGCTGCATATGATGAGAACAGGCTGCATTTGATGGGCACAGAAGCTGCATATTATGGGCACATAGGCTGCATATGATGGGTACAGAAGCTGCATGTGGTGGGCACAGAAGCTGCATATGATGGGCACATATTCTGCATATGATGGGCACAAATTCTGCATATTTTGGGCACATATTCTGCATATGATGGGCACAGATTCTGCACATTTTGGGCACTGATTCTGCATATGTTGGGCACTGAAGCTGCATATGATGGGCGCAGAGACTGCATATGATGGGCACAGAAGCTGCATATGATGGGCACAGAGACTGCATATGATGGGCACAGAAGCTGCATATGATGGGCAAAGAGACTGCATATGATGGGCACAGAAGCTGCATATGATGGGCACAGAAGCTGCATATGATAGGCACAGAGGCTGCATACAATGGGCACAGATGCTGCATATGATGGGCAACGGCTGCATGGGTACAGAAGCTGCATATGGTGGGCACAGAGGTTGCATATGATGGGCACAATGGCACCATATGATGGGCACAGTTGCTGCATATGATGGGCACAGGCTGCATATGATCATGTGCACAGTAGCTGCATATGGTGGGCACAGAGGTTGCATATGATGGGCACAATGGCTGCATATAATGGGCACAATGGCTGCATATGATGTGCACAGTGGCTGCATATGATGGGCACACAGGCTGCATATGGTGGGAATAGAGGCTGCATATTATGGGCACAGAGGCTTCATATGATGGGTACAGAAGCTACATACAATGGGCACAGAGGCTGCATATGATGAGAACAGGCTGCATTTGATGGGCACAGAAGCTGCATATTATGGGCACATAGGCTGCATATGATGGGTACAGAAGCTACATACAATGGGCACAGAGGCTGTATATGATGGGCAAAGGCTGCATGGGCACAGAAGCTGCATATGGTGGGCACAGAGGTTGCATATGATGGGCACAATGGCACCATATGATGGGCACAGTTGCTGCATATGATGGGCACAGGCTGCATATGATCATGTGCACAGTAGCTGCATATGATCATGTGCTCAGTAGCTGCATATGGTGGGCACAGTAGCTGCATTTGATGGGCACAGTGGATGCAATTGATGTTTTTTTTTTCAGTGTTTTTTTTTTTTTTTTTTTTAATCCATTTGTTTGCGCCCACCCAAAAAATTTGAGCGCCAGCCACCACTGTAAGTAAGCCCAGCACTATAGTCATCAGTCAAATGCCCTAGCTGAAAGAGTTAAAATGTGAAAAATGACAAATGTAAAAGAATAAATAAATAATAGTGCTGAAAAATAACCAAAAAATAAACCCCACACACCTATTCCCTTTTAGTATTTACAATGTGGCATTTTCCCTGTTTCTGTCCCGTCGCCGCCCTGCCTTTTGCTGTAACATTGTAGCGGTAGAAGTGTAGAAGTGTATGCACTTGATATTTATTAAGTTCAGCAGCTGCCGTAGTCCTGTCCCACGTTCTCCTCCCGGTGCCCTTCGTAGTCTGCAAAGAAATCAATGAATCATTCCCTGACTGTCTCCTCTGTAGGTCACAACAAGCTGCAGACACTTAAACATCTTTTCGCCGTCCCGTGTTTTTCGTCTTTTGTGGTCCCTATATGAGCGTTTCGTGTGCCCCGCCGTCTGCAAGCAAAGCTTTTTGTTTGCTTGCAAAGTTCTCCTACCATCTGCTCAACCAAAGACAATTCATCCACAGCTGTCTGCGGGTGGCAGGAGGGACCTTACTGGAGACTTTTAGTGCATTTGAGGTCATGAAGGCCAACTTGTCATGGGCCTTGGCCTTACTGTTTAAAGTTGGGGGTTACGGGAAAACATGGCTGAAAAACAGGTTGGCTCCACCAAATGCACACACGTGCATCTGACAGCCCGCCAGTTCCTGGCCATGCTAACTACACCGCAGTTCAGAAAGGTTCTGGTTCTGCCGCTACCCTGTGATTGGACAGCAGGGCTGGACTGGGACAAAAATTTGGCCCTGGACTTCACCCAGACTGGCCCACTTTGACAAGTCTTTCCCATGGCGGCCGGACAACTCCTGCCCCCCCCCCCCCAGCCAGCCAACCCCGATGGCCACCCAATCCCCCTCTCCCCCTTCAATAGCCATTAGCCGTTATACTTTATTAGAGTAGAACGGCTGGTACTGGTACTCTTATAGGCAGTACCAGTGGGGAAGCTAGACATTATTTCACCCGGGGCAAAGAATCAGATAGGGGCCCCCCAAGATTAGGCAGAAGTGAGAAACTCCCAGGCCATAGCTGTTGAGTCAGCTGTCTGTCCCCTCCCCCGTGCTCCTTCTGGTCCCCCCCATGCTCATCTGTCAACCCCCTGCTCCTCTGGTCCTCCCCTGCTTCTCTGTTCCCCCACATGCTCCTCTGTTCCCCCCAGGTGAGCGCTGCGGGGAGGGAGAGAAGGTGAGCGCTGCAGAGAGGGAGAGACAGAGAAGCACTAAAGCCGACCCACTGAGCTATCGGCCCACCGGGAAACTCCTGGTAGTCCCGATGGCCAGTCCATCCCTGTTGGACAGTAAGGGGGCTCTAGTATTTGGATGAAGTCATCTATGCCTTCCTATGTTAGCATGTTCTTGCAGTATAGGGAGACCAGTGGTCCCCAGTTTCCGGGGACAGTCCCAAGATTGAGGACACTGTCCCCAGTGCCCGTCTGTCCCCGAATCTGTCCCCAGATTGCAGGGGCGGCGCCAGGTGCGGTCCGCCCCGGGTGCCACACAGGGGGGGGGGGTGTCAGGACGACGTCTCCTGCTGTGTTAGCTGCCATCATACAAGTCCCACCTCCTGGTTTTCTTCTTCGACAGACAGCACACTTGTCCAATGGACATGTGCTGTCTCTCATGGGTAAGTTGGGGACTGGGAGGCGGGACTTGTGTGACACATCATCCAAGACTGTAGGGTGTTGGAACCGATCTCGGCTCATGACCACTCCTTTTCTCACCCAACCATGCCATTGTATTATTCAAGACTAAGGGGGATGGAGTGGATCTCTGCTTTTAGACTCTCCTTCCTCCATCCATCCATGTCATCACATCAGCTGAGAGCAACCATTTTCAACCAGGGTTCAATGGAACCCTAAGGTTCCTTCAGAGGTTGCTAGAGGTTCCTTGAGCTGCAACTGATTGACTTCCTATCTGATGGTGTCTGTATTGTTTTGGGTCAAAAGCCACTTAGCAGTGCATGTGGCACTGCGATGATTGTCTTTTTTTATTGGCTGCCTGTAAGAGTGTCATTTTGATCACCACTGTAAGGGTCATTCTTTCCACCTACCCCTGATGAATTCATTTTAGCAAGGTTTCCCATTGTTTCAAGGGTCCCTTTGAGGAAAAAAGGTTGAGAAGGGCTGCTATAAGTGATGGAGCCAGTGTCTGCTTGATTCCTTGCCAATATACATACATCTATTGTCATGGGGGCGTCCGCAGAACTTTTTTCAGGGGGGGCATCATTTTAAGGTCACCCATGCTCTGATGCTTTTTAACAATGTCATTATCACATTATCACGGTCAGAGACTGCAGACATAGTACAGGAGATGATCAGAGACTGCAGACGTAGTACAGGAGATGATCAGAGACTGTAGACATAGTACAGGAGATGGTCAGAGACTGCAGACACAGTACAGGAGATGATCAGAGACTGTAGACACAGTACAGGAGATGATCAGAGACTGTAGACATAGTACAGGAGATGGTCAGAGACTGCAGACACAGTACAGGAGATGGTCAGAGACTGTAGACACAGTACAGGAGATGATCAGAGACTGCAGACACAGTACAGGAGATGATCACAGACTGCAGATGTAGTACAGGAGATGATCAGAGACTGCAGACGTAGGAC
This sequence comes from Rana kukunoris, assembly GCA_029574335.1. Taxonomy (NCBI): domain Eukaryota; kingdom Metazoa; phylum Chordata; class Amphibia; order Anura; family Ranidae; genus Rana; species Rana kukunoris. The sequence continues at coordinate 606,160,104 of CM056050.1, forward strand.
AGGAGATGATCAGAGACGGCAGACGTAGGACAGGAGATGATCAGAGACGGCAGACGAAGTACAGGAGATGATTAGAAACTGCAGATGTAGTACAGGAGATGATCAGAGACTGCAGACGCAGTACAGGAGATGATCAGAGACTGCAGATGTTGTACAGGAGATGATCAGAGACTGCAGACGTAGTACAGGAGATGATTAGAGACTGCAGACGTAGTACAGGAGATGATCATAGACTGCGGACATGTGGGGGTGAGAAAGACAGAGAGAGAGAGGGGGTGACAGAGAGGGGTAATCAGGGTCAGAGAGAGAGAGAGACAGCTGGCAAGACCCATTTTCATTCTGGGTGAGGACAGGAGGTGGTCTGTCTTTCCATCTGATCTATGATGTGCCATTGAGCGGTCCTTGGCTGCTTGCATTTCCTGCCCGCCCTTGTTCTGTAAACCCCCGATTAGGCTGTCCTCCAGGCCTGGGAATAGTGAGGAGGTTTAAGGAGTCCAGGGGTTCCAGTCTCTGGGAGGCACCAGGGACGATGTGCCTGGTATTCCTGACATCTTGCTGCTCTCCTTTCCCGAGGCCACTTGCACTGTAGACCGGATGATGTCATCCTGCCCACCCCTTGAGGCCTTCTCTGTCCGGATCCTTGCACCAGCTGTCACCGGACTGTGTACAGGTGCGAGCAGGGCCGGTGCTAGGATAAGCACCAAGTGGGGTACCCCGATCCGATCCCTGATTCCGGGGGGGCAAGTGCCCCCCCCTGCCCCTACCTACAGATGCCCATGTCTATTGCCTACAATCTTTAAAGGAATGGCTGTTCTAATTATATCAGTATGTGGTGCAAGGGGCAATTTAGGAAATGACTTGAGGTGCCACACAGGATCTGCCTACTGCCCTAGACAATATCAAAGAACATTTTCACTGTAGATGATATCACAAGTACTTTTAGTCTTGTTTTTTTTTTCAGCGAGGTTGGGTAGACGAAGGATTGGAAGCTATGGAAGGTGAATCACGGGCTTTACTTTTAAATGTTGCAATTGTGAGCAACCTGTTACTTTATCCGGTCCTCAAAGCAAAAGCAGTCCCAGACAGGAAGTACGTTGGGGGAAGAATTGATAATATTCATACCTTTACCTGTGCCATGGTATCTGTGTTGAATCCTGTAACTTGTCAATTGTAATTTGTATTTTAAACATTTATGATCTCAAACATATTACAATTCTGTTTTATAGTTCCCAGTATTCCAGTTGAATCACTTTTTTTATTACCGCCATTGTTATAAAAGATTTCAAATATTTTCCAGTCCCATTTTGCTACTGCTCTGGATGTCACACGGGATGCATTGTAGACGTACCGCCTAGGCTCATAATATGGCTGTACTTTGTTAACCCCTTAATGACCACCCTGCTTATATTTGCACCTAATCTACTAACCTGTAGTATCTGTGTTGCCTTTCTTTTTTTTAAGGCTTTTTTCCTTTCATTTTACTTGGTGATCCTGCCAGTAACACCTCCTGTCCTTATGTGACAAGATTCTTATTGTAGTGTTGTCACCTTAGAAGAGGACTAAAGAACAAAAAAAAGCAAATGAGATCAATTTATTGCTAAGGATTATATACTCATGTAGGACCATTGATTATTGTAGTACTGTATGTGTAGGACTGCCTGACAGTTCTGCGTTGCTACATTGTTTCAAAATTACAAATGTTAAACATTTTATTCCTCAGGCCCTGGCCCCTTTGTCCTTTTTTACAAATAAGATAGGAAGTCAAGGTATTCCAATAAAATGCTTATCACTGTTTTAATTTGACTTATGTGTCACATAAGTCCAAGAATACAAGTGTTTCAGGGCCTCACAGGGTCCCTTCCTCGAAGACGGCATAGTGGCCACGCACGGTCCCTTCCTTATGGTGACATAGTGGTCTTTGAGGGTTCATTCCTCAAAATTACATAATGGCCTGGCATGGTTCCTTCCTCAAGGCAACATTGTGGCCTCCCTGGGATCTTTCTTCAGGGTAACATGGTGGCCTTCTAGGGTTGCCTCTTCAAGGCGACATAGTGGACTCCCAGGGTCCCTTTATCAAGACAACATAGTGACCTTCTAGGGTCCCTTCCTCAAGTTAACATGGTGGCCTCCCGCCATCCTTCTTCCTTAAGGCCCCGTACACACGGCAGAGAACCTCGACGGGCGGAACACATCGTTCCGCCCGTCAAGGTTCTCTGCCGGCCGTCAGAATCGGCGATCCGCCCGTCGGGAAAGGCAACCAGCCATTCATCCCGACGGGCCGTCGAGCAAATAGAGAACCTGTTCTCTATTTGCTTGACGGGTTTCCCGACGGGCGGGGCTCGCCGATAGCGTACACACGGCCGAGGTTCTCGGCAGAATGCGGCTCCCAGCGAGGTTCTCGCTGGTTTCTGCCGAGAACCTCGGGCGTGTGTACGGGGCTTTAGAGTATTCTTCTCAGGTCGCTTACTCAAGGTGACAGTGACCTACCAGGTTCCCTTACTCAAGACAACATAATGGCTTTGCAGGCTCCTTTCCTTAAGACAACATAGTGACCTTGCAGGTTTCGTTCCTCAAGGTGACATATTGGTCTTGCAGGCTACCTTCCTTAAGGTGACATAGTGGCCACCCAGGGTCCCTTTCTCAAGGCGATATAGTGGTCTTGCAGGCTCCCTTTCTTACTGTGACATAGTGGCCTTTCAGGAGTCCTTCCTCAAGGCAATATAGTGGTCTTATAGGCTCCCTTCCTTGCAGTGACATTCCGGCCTCCCAGGGCAACATACAGTAGTGGCTTTGCAGGCTCCTTTCCTTAAGGCAACATAGTGGCTTTGTAGGCTTTCTTCCTCTAGGTGATATATTTTGCTTCCAGGGTCCCTTCCTCAAGACAATATAGTGTTCTTGCAGGCTCTCTACCTTACAATGACATAGGGAACTCCCAGGGTCCCCTTCCTCAAAACAACATTGTGGCTTTTCAAGCTCCCTTTCTCAAGGCAACATAATAGCCTCATATGTTCCCTTCCCCAAGGTGACATAATGGCCTTGGCAAGGTCCCTCGAGACAACATAGTGCCCCCAGGGACCTTTCCTCAAGAAAACATAGTGCCCCCTAAGGTCCTTTTCTCAAGGTGACATAGTGGCCTCGCTATGGCCTTTTCTTCAAGGTTAGAAAGTGGTCTCCCAGGGTCACTTTCACCAGGCAACATTCGAACACAGACCAGCATGTCATTTTGAGGAAGGGATCCTGCAAGGTCCCGCGAGACAACATACTGCACCCCAGCGTCCTTTCCTCAAGAAAACATAGTGCCCTCCTAAGGTCCTTTCCTCAAGGTGACATAGGGGTCTCACAGGGTCACTTTCCCTTGGCAACATTGGAACACAGGCCAGTATGACATTTTGAGGAAGGGATCCTGCAAGGTCACACGAGACAACATAGTGACCCCCAGCATCCCTTCCGCAAGAAAACATAGTGCCCCTCCTAAGGTCCTTTCCTCAAGAGGACATAGTGGCCTCACAATGGCCTTTTCCTCAAGGTGATAAAGTGGTCTCCCAGGGTCACGTTCTACCAGCAACATTGGAACACAAGCCAGTATGTAATTTTGAGGAAGGGATCTTGCAAGGTCACTCGAGACAACATAGTGCCCCCCAGTGTCCCTTCCTCAAAAAAAACATAGTGCCCCCAGCGTCCCTTCCCCAAGAAAACATAGTGCCCCCTACAGTCCTTTCCTCAAGGTGACATAGTGGCCTCACAATAGCCATTTCCTCAAGGTGACAAAGTGGTCTCCCAGGGTCACTTTCCCCCTTAGGCAACATTGGAACACAGGCCAGTATGTCATTTTGAGGAAGGGATCCTGCAAGGTCACTCGAGACAACATGGTGCCCCCCAGCGTCCCTTCCTCAAGAAAACATAGTGCCCCCAGCGTTCCTTCCCCAAGAAAACATAGTGCCCCCCTGCAGTCCTTTCCTCAAGGTGACATAGTGGCCTCACAATGGCCTTTTCCTCAAGGTGACAAAGTGGTCTCCCAGGGTAACTTTCTCCGGGCAACATTCGAACACAGGCCAGTATGAAATTTTGAGGAAGGGATCCTGCAAGGTCCCTCGAGACAACATAGTGCTACCCCAGCGTCCTTTCCTCAAGAAAACATAGTGCCCCACTAAGGTCCTTTCTTCAAGGTGACATAGTGGCCTCACAATGGCTTTTTCCCCAAGGTGACAAAGTGGTCTCACAGGGTCACTTTCTCCAGGTGACGTTGGAACACAGGCCAGTATGTAATTTTGAGGAAGGGATCCTGCAAGGCACTGAAATATTAGTATTCTTGGACTTACATGACACTGTTCTTCACAATAAAACATGTGATATGCGTCTGTTTGGCGCTGTTGTTGACATCCAATGTTTTTATCTGGTTTTGGCATGGCGCCATTCGTTGCCATCACTACAAGCACCCACAGTCAAGTACTGTTCGGAGTATGGCTTCAAACCTCGGACTTTGCTGTCCTTTCCACAAAAGTCAGGTCCTTCCTTTCATTTCACCTCATCCGTTTGCACAGAAATCCCCTTCGGGCTTTCTGTTTATGGTAACAATATACCAGCAAAATGAGAAAGAAAATCATGAAAAAATCATGAGGAAGAAGCCGGGTCTGATGAATTCCTCACAGCGGAGCCGCGGCCTTTCCTACGTTACCTCAGAAAATTGAACATCTATCACCGGCGGTCAGAAGGGGCTGTCAAGCACAGCTGTGCAGTCTTGGAGAACGGTGGCGATCCGGGGCCGGCATTCCCGTGTTTTATAGGGCTCCACATGAAGGTGAAGGAAAGGGCGATATTTCTACCTGGGAGAAGGTTGATGAGTTAGGAGATGAAGTACAAATCCTGAAGCCGCTATCCTATATCTCTAGCCCTCGCACGCAACCGTAACTGTCCTCCGTGTTCGCCCCCCACCGGAGCGGCACGCCATTCTCTGGCCTCCGTGAATTATATTGATATAAACGCTGCCAGGGCCTCCGCCACATCCTGCAGCTCTATATTCGAAAATATTTCCGTATTAATGTATACAGGAGGCTGCGGGGAAGTTTAATATGGCTGACTGAAATTTATCTTGGCTTTTGGCGCCTCTGCACCGGCGTAGGTTTGTCTGCAGTACATTAAACGGCTTTTAAGATGTGGAACGTTTACATAAACTAAAAGGGGTTTCATAAAAACCGATGAATCTGAGCCCTCTCGAAGGGCTTCCCATGTTTAGTAGTCAGTTTGCAGGCCCGCAAAAGGTAAGCAAACCGAGCAATTGCTTGGGGCCCCCGAGCTGGCCTGGGGTAGGGTGACCACATTTCCAAACTACCGTTCAGGGACACCCCCCCTTCCCAAAAATCAGCTTGTGCTGTAACAAATCACAGCACAGTGATTGGACACAAGAGGCAGGATTTTTGATTTCTCCAATCACAAGCAGGGGGCGGGGACTGTGCTCCTCCAGGCATTCCCGGCCAGGACAAGTACTGTCAGTGAGTAAAGCGGTGATGTGGCGGCCTTTTTTGGGGGCATCAGACTGGGGGGTGGCTGTGTCAGTTTCATTCCGGGACACTGTATTGTCCTGGAATGAAGGTGCTCGGGACAGACCTGCAAAATACGGGACTGACCCTATCTTTCAGAAGAGGTGGGTCTTATGTTTTTTCCTGAAGGCCCGATGGTTTTCTTCCATGCTGATGAATGGACACAGGAGTGATTGGTACCAATCGCTCACTGTGTTTATTCAGAAAAGGAAGGGGCCAATAAATTAATCAATAAACGCTTATTGCGTTTTTATTTTTTTATTTTTTTTTACCAAAAATATGTAGAAGAAAAAAAACGGAGGAAAAATTATATATTTATTAAAAACAATTGGGGATGTTTTTTATAGCAAAAAGTACAAAATATTGCTTTTTTTTTTCTAAATTGTCGCTCTATTTTTGTTTATAGCGCAAAAAATTTAAACCGCAGAGGTGATCAAATACCACCATAAGAAAGCTCTATTTGTGGGGAAAAAAGGACGTCAGTTTTGTTTGGGAGCCACGTCGCACGACCGCGCAATTGTCAGTTAAAGCGACGCAGTGCCGAATCGCAAAAATCACCCCGGTCTTTGGCCAGCGAAATGGTCCGGGGCTGAAGTGGTTAAACAATTACGTAAAATAAAAGTTTGGACCCAGAAGTTTTAGGAAGATGTTTTTCAAGGCAGACATCTGAACAGGTTGTGCTGAGACTTGTAGTCCCCCCAAAGCCTTGGGAACTATTTTGGTTGCCCAGCTGGAGACATAAAGTTTTGAATTCCTTGGCGGCGATCTCGTTTTATCACTGCGCCGCTCTCTCGCTAATCCCAAATCTAATCCCAAACAATTTGCGGCTGAACGTTATCCTGAAAACACGGGATAATTTGAGGTGCGTTACCTCGCGGGATTAGGGAAGTGGAACTAGATTAATGAAACAAAGAGGATTTCTCCACCTTGCCTGATGTGGCCGAAACGGGGAGGACGAAAAGGCAGATTTTTTTGGGTGCTGCCGATCAGGAAGGTAGAAATTAAAAAAAAAAAAATATGTTGCCTATTTAAACAAAAAAAACTCCTCTGATTATAAATTAACAGATTAAGAAATTATTCCACTTTTTTTATTTTAGAAAAAGTTTTTTTTATAGTTTATGTAACTTTTTTTTTCATTATTTTATTAGAGTTTTCAAAAATGTACAAAAAGCACAAAAAGTAAAAATACATTTTTTTTTTTTCTTTTTAGCTTTTTAATGTCTCTCTTTGTCCACAAAGGCATTTCCTATCTTTTCCTATCCCAGTGATATGACGGGAAAGGATTGGAAATCTCCCCAACAGGGGCACAGACGGTAATAAAAAACCTTATGTAAAAGAATTTCAAAAAAATTCCAGGCAAAACCTCTAGGTGCCCAAAGTCTTGTAATATTCATAATAATTCATGAAAAGAAAACGTGAAAGGACCAACGCGTTTCGGAGGATGAAAACTTCCCCCTTATTCAGGGCTATACAAATAAATGTAAACACAAAAAAAAACATCAGCGCAAAACCCACTAACCAATGATGGGGCACAATTTGTCCCATTTGATACTGATGATGGGCACTTTTTAATTTAATATATTTTTTTTGTATTACACCTGTAAGGGGCCCGATAGTCCATAGGGCCCCTTACAGGCCTGGCCACCCCCCCTGTTTTTTTTTTGCATTACACCTGTAAGGGGCTCATGGTCCCCAGGGCTCCTTACAGGCCTGGTGGTCCCCAGGGCCCCTTACAGGTATGTCTGGCCCCCCTCCAGTTTTTTTTTATTATTGTTTTTTTTTTTTGCATTACACCTTACAGGCCCGGTCGGCCCCCCTCCCATTTTTTTTTTGTATTACACCTGTAAGGGGCACGGTGGTCCCCAGGGCCCCTTACAGGCCCGGTGGTTCCCAGGGCCCCTTACAGGCCCGGCTGGCCCCCTCCAGTTTCTTGTATTATTATTATTATTATTATTATTTAAAATTAATTTATTTATTTTTTGCATTACACCTGTAAGGGGCCCAATGGTCCATAGGGCCCCTTACAGGCCCGGCCGGCATCCCTCCCGTTTTTTTTTGCATTACACCTGTAAGGGGTTCAGTGGTTCCCAGGGCCCCTTACAGGCCTGGTGGTCCCCAGGGCCCCTTACAGGTACGACTGGCCCCCTCCCGTTTTTTTTATTATATATATACCTTATATATATTTTTTTTGTATTACACCTGTAAGGGGCCCAATGGTCCCCCGGGCCCCTTACAGGCCCGGCTGGCCCCCCTCCTGTTTTTTTTCTTTGCATTATACCAGATGGTCAGCAGCCCCCCCCCCGCTTATTATCTCGCGTCAGGAGAGAAGAGACTACACTTTTTTTTTTCATCTTCACCCCCCCGGTTGTCTGCCCTATGAGGGCCCTGCCTAAAGCTGTGTAAGGGGCTCCAAAAATTTGTGATGGCTGCCCTGCATACAGTAATGGCGGACGTTGTCTTTTCTTGCAGGCTCGCGCCACATTGCCGCGGGGCGCGATGTAAAGGAAAGCCTGGTACAAGGGTTAATTCTCATTCCGCTCCCCGCGCAGCCCGTCAGTGTCATCCGTTATGGACGCCGGCGAATTTATGAGAGCGTCAAAGATCTAGGTCAATCTGAAATTTCTCTCTAGTCATTAAGAATCAACTGCAGGGGAAGACAGGATTATATTCCTTGGCATTTGCATGCGATATTAGCGGCTAATTCCTTTTATCACGTCCGGCGCTCCAAGGAGAGATGGAATCTGCAATCTTTCTCTTTTTTTTTTTTATGTATATTTATTCCTGAAATTAATATTTCTTGATCCCTCGAAAAAAAAAAGTAAAATGAGGTGACCTGAAAAAAGACCTTCATTTCACCGGCTTTGTTTTTTTTTGTTTTTTTTCTCGCTGGGTTTAAGTACTTTTTCTGCACTTGAAGAAAGATTGGCACCATTCAAGGCACCGATCTATCTCTTCTGAGCCTTGGCTGAAAGGCCGGCGCCATTTCTGAATAGAATTCCGATCGCCTTTACTCCGAAAGGAGAAGATAAGGACTCTATGGTCTGAATGGAGATTTTTGGGAACGCTAATCTCTTTTTGCATAATGTGATCGTGGAGAACAGGGATGGAAAGTTTTATAATATCCGTGAAATTTGTGGTTGAAATCTAGAGATTTCGGTAAAATTGACGCCGTTTTGGCTAATTGCAATGTAGTCAAAGGGGGAGGGGGAAATTAACCACTTCAGCCCCGGACCAGGCCCCTTTTTGCGATTCGGCAACTGCGTCGCTTTAACTAACAATTGCGCGGTCGTGCGACGCGGCTCCCAAACACAATTGCCGTCCTTTTTTCCCCACAAATAGAGCTTTCTTTTGGTGGTATTTGATCACCTTTGCGGTTTTTATTTTTTGCGCTATAAACAAAAATAGAGCAATAATTAAAAAAAAATATATATATTTTTTTACTTTTTGCTATAATAAATATCCCCAAAAATATATAAAAAAAAGTTTTTTTCCTCAGTTTAGGCCGATACGTATTCTTCTACCTATTTTTGTTAAAGAAAAAAACGCAATAAGCGTTTATCGATTGGTTTGCGCAAAAGTTATAGCGTCTACAAAATAGGGGATCGTTTTATGGCATTTTTATTAATATTTTTTTTTTACTAGTAATGGCGGCGATCTGCAATTTTTTTCATGACTGCGACATTATGGTGGAAACATCGGACACTTTTGACGCTATTTTGGGTCCATTGTCATTTTTACAGCGAAAAGTGCTATAAAAATGCACTGATTACTGGCAGTGAAGGTGTTAACCAGGAGGGGGTGCTGTAGGGGTTAAGTGTGCCCTAAGTTAGTGTTCTTACTGTGGATGGGCGTGGCTGTGCGTGTCACATCACTGATCGTCGTTACCTAACACAGGGAACAGACGATCAGTGACAGTCTCACTAGGAAGCACGGGGAGAGGTTTGTTTACACTCACCTCTGTCATTTTTACAGCGAAAATTGCTATAAAAATGCACTGATTACTGTGTAAATGACACTGGCAGGGAAGGGGTTAACCACTAGGGGGCGCTGAAAGGGTGAAGTGTTTCCTAGGGAGTGATTACTACTGTGTGGGGGCGTGGCTTGGTGTGTGACATCACTGATCGTTGTTCCCTATGATAGGGAACATAGGATCAATGGCAATCACACTAGGAAGAACAGGGACACTGGCGGCGATCGGGTCAGCAGGACCAGGTCACGAGCTGGGCTCTTAAAGGCGATGTACAGGTACGTGCTTATGCCCAGCCGTGCCCTTCTGCCGATGTATATAAGTGTGAAGGGGTCCTTAAGAGCCGGTTCACACTGGGGCGGCACGACTTCCGGGGCGACTCGGCATGGCGTCCCGAAGACGACTTCAGAGGCGACTCGGGAAAAAAAGGAAAAAAATCAATGCAAGTCGCCCCCTGTCGCCCCCAAAGTCGTGCAAGAACCTTTTTCTAAGTCGGAGCGACTTGCGTCGCTCCTATTAGAACGGTTCTATTGAATAGAATGGGACGCGACTTGTCAGGCGTCTGAGTCGCATGACGAGTCGTCCCAGTGTGAACCGGCTCTTAGCGGTTAAAGTAAGAAATTGTGTAAATATTTACAGTAATTTTCTTGCCCACTTGGCATTTTTGTGACAGTATTTTGTGTTAGAAACTTACTTAAAACCACCAAACATATATATATATATATATTACAACAAGAAAAGTCCTATGTGAGCTTTAGGTCGGATATTCCGACCGTGTGTAGGCTCCATCGGACTTTTCCTGTCGGAATGTGCGTCAACAAAAATTTGAGAGCTGGTTCTCAAATTTTCGAACTGAATAAATTCCAAATCGGAAATTCCGATCGTCTGTAGCAATTCCGATACGCAAAATTCTGACGCATGCTCGGAAAACAGTTTGACACATTGAACTTCATTTTCTCGGCTCATCGTAGTGTTGTACGTCACCGGCGTTCTTGACGGTCGAAAGTTCCGAGAATTTTTGTGTGACCGTGTGTATGCAAGCCAAGCTGGAGCGGAATTCCATCTGAAAAACCATCCAAGGTTTTTCCGACGGAAAATCCTAGCGTGTGTATGGGGCATTAGAGAGTTAAAGTAGAGTTCCTGGTTCCCTACTGCGCATATACGCGAGCCGCGCTGCATGATCCCACTGGTCTCTTGCTGTCTTCTGGGACCTGTGTGTCTCCCAGAAGACAGCGTGAGTGAAGTGGCTTAGAGAGCCGTGGGTGGCTCGGGTATCTAAGCCTGGAAGTGGGAGCAAAATACCTATATTACACAGGTATCTGCCCCCCCCCCCCTGAAAAGTGCAAAATGTGACACCGGAGGGGGGGAGGGTTCCAAAAAGTGGAAGCAGGGGTGGACTGACTATTCCGGAACTCGGGCACTGCCCTAGGGCCCCAAGCCATTAGGGGGCCGCATCAGGGTTTCCAGGCTCAGTAAAACCAGGGGAAGTATGTACAAATCTGTGTTTTTTTACATCTGTCCCTGATATGTCCAATACGACATGCTTTTGATGTGAAAATCCCGAGATTTTAGCTGCCCCGCCTCTGTACTGCCTCCTGGCGTGGTGGCCATCTGTAAGCCCGGGGGTGCCCCATGAGTTGTCAGTCCACCCCTGAATAGAAGTTCCATTCTTAGGTGGAACTCCGCTTTAAGTTGCTGCCCAATTGAATGGATGGCACTGTGAATTCCGGTGGTGAAATAACGACACCCCCCCCCCCCTCCGAATGTCACCAACCCAAAATTACAATTTTGGAAGGACATGGGCTAGAAAGGGTTAAAAAAAAAAGGAACGGCTTTACGAAATAGCGATCTCACAGCCTGAAATTGGGTCCCCTCGCCTGAAAATTGGTCGCGGGTGCAATGTGGGGGTCATCATCCACCTGGAGCTGCAGATAAGGTGATCGACCAGGGGGGGGGGGTAACCGGCACGCTAAGTGGTGCTTTCAGGCGCCGGTAGACTAACGAGGGGGAGATGGCACGTAATCAATGTGTGAAGAATAGCTAATTCTCGCTAATGCCTGCTAATGTTCTCATAATAGTCTTTCGACACATTGCAGCTAATTACCGTCGTGGCAATTTGGCATCCATTCCGGCAGAGATGTCGGCCGGTGCCTTTTGTAAAGAGGAGACGCCATTGTCTTCGGGAGCCTCCCACGGTGGCACCGGTGTCGCAGCTTCCCACTCTCAGGTCCTATTCCGTGCTTAAAAAAAAAAAAAGATTTCCGCACCCTTGTTGGCGCAGCTAAGAGACCGCCGACATCGCCTGGCTCGCCCACGCTTGCCATTTGCAGTAAGTGGATTCCCAGGCGGGGGGCGCTACGACTACTTGTGCCACCTAACGCAACAAAAGGGGCTCAGATTATAATATCTAACTACCGGCTCCTTTCTTCTTTTTTTATTTTCTTTCCTTATTTTGTTGCGCGCCGCGCCGCTGTGTTAACGAGATCTTAATTTAGGCTTTTATCGCATCGCCATCCTCGAGGAGCCCGCGGCGTTCGCGGCTTTGAGGTGAGGTAAAGTAGAAAACATGGTGCGTTGCTTTGTGAGTGGAGAGATTTTGGGATGCATAGTTACTGAAGAAGGGACTACTGTGATAATATGTTTCCAGCATCCGTAATGGATTGCGACGCGAAGGGTGAGCTCCACCCAGGACTGAAATTTCAGTTCTATGCCATGCTGGTAAGGTTGAATCAACTTTTAGGGATGCTACGGGCAACCGATTCCTCGCTGAGTCTTTTCAGTTTGTTTTGGCAATGGTTAAAGCAAAGAATGATGTCTGACTTCCTTTATGGATGACGTGAGTCCCCTGCCAGCAGTCACAGTGTATACAGGCAGTTTGCTATGTACTGGATGAAGAGGCCCTGCATATCGGTATCGGGGCGTGCAGCCACAGTGAGAGTGGAGCTGTCAAATCTAAGCACTGTTTTAGGGGATAGATGGGAGCCCGCATATCGGCCCTGCCCATCTACATGTGAAATACGAGACCCAGGCTTTTTGTGGACCCATTCAGGGCTCCAGCCCCCTCATCCCCCCCTCTCGATGCCCCTGCTTGTCCACCATGTAGAATCAACACAGAGATAGGAATTCCAGCTGTGAGAGAGTGACATCTTCATACAGCCTTGGGGAAAGCACAAAGGAATGCAAAGAAGCAATGCCAGGACAAGGGCATTTAATGCACAAGGCAAAGATACCAAATGGCAAATGTATGAGCAAAATCCCCTTCCTTCCCCCCCCCCCCCCCAAAAAAAAATTTGAGCACTAATCTTCACACTTACCGCCTAAGCATAAACTCCCCTTTCAAGACAAAATTCTTCCCAAACAAAAATTCTCCCCCTTCCAGTACAAATCCTCACCATCCCCTCCTAGCACAAATCCTCTACCCCTCAAATTTCCTATCTGGGCATAAATCCCCCCCCCCCTAAAAATTCCCCCTCTTCCAGCACAAATACACTCCCTCCCCCAAATCGCCTCTTATCACTACGATACCGCAAATTGAGAATGCGGGGGCCACCACAAATCGAGAAGCTGGGGAGGCTGCTGCCACAAATTAGGGTCGGGAGGGGTTTTGGTGCTGATGAAAAAAAGAAATACAAACAAAAAGGGGGAAGCTATCCGGGGCCCTGGGGACCACCAGGCCCCTTAGGCCTCGTACACACGAGCGGATATGTCTGCTGAAAACGGTCCGATGGACCGTTTCAGCAGACATCTCCGATCGTGTGTAGGGGCTAGCGGACAGATTTCTCCACCCGACAGATTTCAAAGCATGCTTTGAAATCTATCGGGTGGGAATGTGTCCGCCCAACATGTCTGCTAGTTAGTACACTTACCAGCAGACATGTCGTCCCGCACCGCCGCCGCGCCGCCGCCGAATGGATTTGGCGCATGCGCGGAAGTGTTTTACTTCCTGGTGCGGTGACGTGGCGGCGTCAACGTCACCGCCACGTCACCGCGCCGTCCGCCGGCGGGGAATTTGATCCGATGATGTGTACACGCCATCGGACCAAACTCCAGATCGGACATATCCGATGGAAACGGTCCGCGGACCGTTTTCATCGGATATGTCCGATCGTGTGTATGGGGCCTTTGGGTGCTGACGAAAAAAAAAAAAGGGGGATGCCATCCGGGCCCCTTACAGGTGTACTGCCTGTACCCCCCCCTGATGGCGGCCCTCTGTGTATTCATCACTCTCAGTGCCATTATGGGTCCCCCACTTTTAAGACAGTGTGTGCTCAAGGACCAGCTGCTTTGGGGAAAGCGCAGGGGCCCCACATGCAGCTGGGGCCGCTGGGCAGTGCCCAGGTGTGCCCTCTTATTAAGACAGGCCTAAAATAAGATATGTGATGAAGATGGAAAGGTTTTCTATACAATCTGCGAAATATAAGCAGATTAAACCGCAGATTCAAAGTTCTTGTAATGTATTCCTGTGTTGATTGTCTAAGCATTCTTTCCACTCCTCTACGTTCCCTATGATCTCTGCATGCTTCCATCTCTTCTCCTGTTTGGAACAATTGTAGCCTCCAGCCCAGCCTCTGCTTTCTCATTCTTCACGCTGTACGTTCGCCTTCTAGGAGACGATCAGAGAGTAGACCTCAGTGTGTAATGTACTTGAACAACCAGCTTCTCGTTGCAGGAAGCCATTGTAATGGTGCCGGTGTCAGGGCAAGGTCAAGGCACAGTCAACACGCAACGATAGAGATTTAGGCTGGAGCACTTATTTTTTAGTGCTGAGATATTTGAACAGTTAGATCTTGGAGTGAAAAGGGGGACTTTAGGGGTTAAAAAGCTATTAAACTCTCAGTTTTGTGTCTGTTGACCCCGTCTTTTACGTATCTGAACTTCAGTGAAGCACCTCATGTACGCATCAATTCAATATGGCGTATCGGTTTTTATACAGATGTAAAGTTTAGTATACGAAAACATCTGTGGTTAGATCCGGTTTTGAGACTACATAAACAGCAATCCCAGAGAACATTATTACAGTGTTTCCCCGAAAATAAGACCTAGCTTCATTTTCCAGGAGGGCTGCCATATAAGCCCTACCCCGAAAATAAAGTTTAAGAAAAAAATAAATAAAAAATTTGCAACAAATTGCACATGTCTAGTAATATAATTAACCCTTCCCTCTTATTACAGTTCTAATATAAGACTGATACTTTCCCCATCTCACGGCTCAGGCCGTGTACACACGGCAGAGAACCTCGACGGGCAGAACACATCGTTCCGCTCGTCGAGGTTCTCTGCCGGCCGTCAGATTCGGCGACCCGTCCGTCGGGAATGGCAACCAGCCATTCATCCCGACGGGCCGTGGAGCAAATAGAGAACCTGCTCTCTATTTCGGCTCGACGGGTTTCCCGACGGGATGCTCGCCGAATCCGTACACACGGCCGAGGTTCTCGGCAGAATGCGGCCCCCAGCGAGGTTCTCGCTGGTTTCTGCCGAGAACCTCGGCCGTGTGTACGCCGCCTCAGAGAAAGGTCTGAGGTCTTCCACCTATGATGGACCTCAACTTTTTCCCGCTATCACCGATTTGATAAGATTACATTTCTTTATACCTATTATCATATTTAAAGTAAAGCTGGCCATACACTATTAGAATTTTGCTGAAAAATGTTCAAGCTTTAAGGACGCGTACACATAAGGGGCATTGATTAACTCGGGGTTCAGCGCACATAGGAAATAATTGAACATGTGCAATGACGGCCATCTTTTTATGGCATTTTTAGCAACGTGAACCACTTCACCGCATGCTAGCAGCCAGGTAGCACTGTAGCTCCAGCACATAAAGTTTAATAAAGTTTTTATGTAACTTTCAATAAAGTTAATAGAAAAACGCATGGTGCGAAGGGACCTTTCCAAAAAGTTAAGGTCAAGATTAGTGTTGTTCACGAATATTCGCATTGCGAATATTCGCTACGAATATTGCATATTCGAGTATTCGCGAATAACTCGAATATCGCGGCGAATATTCGCTATTTCGAATATTCATATTTTTTCTAATTTCGCAATCAATTTCGCATTCGCACTAGCGAAATTTCGCTATTTTTTTTCTTTTTTATAAAATATAGCGAATATTCGTAAATATCGAATATTCGTGATATTTTATCCAAAAAAAAATAGCGAAATGTCGCATTAGCATTTTTATTTTTTTTTATAAAATATCACGAATATTCGATATTAACGAATATTCGCGAATATTCTTCGAAATATTCGCGAAATATCGCGAAATCGAATATGGCGTATTCCGCTCATCACTAGTCAAGATAAACCAAATACCGTTTTATTTTTTTTGCTAGGCCAAAGCAAATGTTAAACCCTTTATCTCCTTGGAGGCTGTGGCGTCGCTAGGGGGTGGCTTTTGGGGCTATAGCCCCGTATCTGGGGCCCATAGCCCCGAGTCTCTTAGGCCGCGTACACACAAGCAGGCAGATTTGTCCACACGATCAAACCAAAATCCCCGCCGCCAGACGGCGCGGTGACGTGGCGGTGACGTTGACGCCGCCACGTCACCGCAGCAGGAAGTAAAACACTTCCGCGCATGCGTCGAAACCATTTGGCGCGTGTGCGAGAAAACATGTCTGCTGGTTAGCGTACTAACCAGCAGACATGTCGGGCGGACGGGTTCCCAGCCGACAAATTTCAAAGCATGCTTTGAAATCTGTCGGGTGGCCAAATCCGTCTGCTCGCCCGTACACACGATCGAATCTGTCTGCTGGGACGGTCGGGCCGACGGTTTCCAGCAGATAGATTTGATCGTGTGTACGAGGCCTTAGAGACAGCTGTGGCCTCTTTGTAGCTGGGCCACGAGTGCGGTGGGTAGCCAGTGATCTGTCTGTCTGGTTCCGGCTAACGAGCTGGTTCTGCGCAGGCGCAATCCTTGCCGACGGAAATATCCGAACCTCGGTCGGCATCAGTGGCGGCTGGTGCTCCATTTTTTTGGGGGGGCGCAAACAAACCCCCCCCCCCCCGTCACTCGCAGACAATGTGACCTTCAGACAGACAGAGATAGATAGATAATCAGATACATAGATAGATACATAGATAGATAGATAGATAGATAGATAGATAGATAGATAGATAGATAGATAGATAGATAGATAGATAGATAGATAGATAGATAGATAGATAGATAGATAGATAGATAGATACCCAGACCGATAGATAGATAGATAGATACCCAGATAGATAGATAGATAGATAGATAGATAGATAGATAGATAGATAGATAGATAGATAGATAGATAGATAGATAGATAGATAGATAGATAGATAGATAGATAGATAGATAGATACCCAGACAGATAGATAGATAGATAGATAGATAGATAGATAGATAGATAGATAGATAGATAGATAGATAGATAGATAGATAGATAGATAGATAGATAGATAGATAGATAGATAGATAGATAGATACCCAGACAGATAGATAGATAGATAGATAGATAGATAGATAATCAGACAGAGAGAGAGAGACAGAGAGATAGACAGACAGAGATAAGCAGCAGCCCCCCCCTCCCCCCAGTTCACTCCGAGTCCTGGGTGTCTGTAAGTTCAGTGACACAAGCAGCAGCCCCCCCCCTGCCCCCGCAGTTCGCTCCGAGTCCCGCCGCCCAGCCCCACTCCGCTCCTAAGCAGCAGTGTGCACTCACAACAGCTTCAGGTTCCCCCCCCCCCCCCACCTCAATGTGCCGATCAGACATCTGTTCCTTACCTTCAATTCTTGGCGCCGCTCCTCTATGATGCCTCCACACACGTTCCAGATACCACCAGAAGGGAATACCGGAAGGGATGTCATATTAATGGCACTGCCCACTGACCTCTCCTCCGATCCCCGCCGAGCCAATCACATGACAACATCATTGCATTCTAGCAAATCACTGGAGAGTGGGAGTGTGTGCGGGCGCACAGCTTGCGCCCTGCACACGCCCTAAACACGGGCAAATCAGCTTCCCAGCCTGCAATCAGCTGATTGCAGTCTGGGAAGCTTCCCATAGACCTCCGCATGTCCGGCGCCTGGTCACTCTTAAAGTGACATTCGCTCAGACGGCTCGCTCCGCTCGCTCGGCCTCCTGGCTCTTTCTTTAACATCCTTCAATCCACGGGTTTGGAGATTTCCGTCGGTGAGGATTGTGCCTGCGCAGTCCTTGAAGGAACCAGCTCATTAAGGGAACAATACAGACAAGTCACCGGCAGGCGAGAGAGCAGAGAGATGACATCTCTCACCGCCCACCCTGACTCTGGGGACCCTGATGTAAGTGTGGGAGGCTCTCTGGGGACCCCAATTCAAGGAAGGGGCTCTCTGGGGGACCCTGATAGATATATACACACACACACACATGTGTATGCCCGCCCAAGTGTATGACTCTTTACTTCGCTGCTATGGGCTCTAGCCCCAGATCTTTTGTGGACCTAGCAAAGCCCCTACTTGGAGGTCAATCATAGGAAACCATAATCCTTTTGTACTATTTTAGGTCATGGCAAGGCACGTGGCTTCTTTGCTCCTTAACCACTTCCTGACCGCCGCATGTAGATATACGTCCACAGAAGGGCACGTTAAGGCAGATGGACGTGTATATATACGTCCCTGCCTTTGCGCGGGTCAGGGGTCCGATCGGGACCCCCCCGCGCTACATGCGGCGGTCGGAAACCCGAGGGGAGCGATCCGGGACAAGGGCGCGGCTATTCGTTTCTAGCCGCCTGCTCGCAATCGCTCTCCGGAGCTGAAGAACGGGGAGAGCCGTATGTAAACACGGCTTCCCCGTGCTTCACTGTGGCGGCTGCATCGATCGAGTGATCCCTTTTATAGGGAGACTCGATCGATGACGTCAGACCTACAGCCACACCCCCCTACAGTTGTAAATACAAACTAGGTGAACCCTAAATCCTACAGCACCCCCTGTGGTTAACTCCCAAACTGCAACTGTCATTTTCACAATAAACAATGCAATTTAAATGCATTTTTTGCTGTGAAAATGACAATGGCCCCAAAAATGTGTCAAAAGTGTCCGAAGTGTCCGCCATAATGTCGCAGTCATGAAAAAAATCGCTGTAGTAAAGTAGTAGTAAAAAAAAAAAAAAATACAATAAAACTATCCCCTATTTTGTAAACGCTATAATTTTTTATTACCGAAAATAGGTAGAAGAATACGTATCGGCCTAAACTGAGGAAAAAAAAAATGTTATATATGTTTTTGGGGGATATTTATTATAGCAAAAAGTAAAAAATATTGCTTTTTTTTCTAAATTGTCGCTCTGTTTTTGTTTATAGCGCAACAAATAAAAACCGTAGAGGTGATCAAATACCACCAAAAGAAAGCTCTATTTGTGGGGAAAAAAGGACGCCAATTTCGTTTGGGAGCCACGTCGCACGACCGGGCAATTGTCTGTTAAATCGACGCAGTGGAATCCCAGTATACATCAATTGCCCAACATGTTTCGCTCAGGGAAGGGCTTCATCAGGAGCTTAGTACAAAGCTCCTGATGAAGCCCTGCCCTGGGTGAAACATGTTGGGCAATTGATGTATACAGGGATTCCAGTGGCTCTCATTGAAGTCACGTTGGTCCGATTTGGATTAATTTATGGTTATGTCTAATTCTATTTTAATTTTGTATGTTTAAATTAAATCCATTTTGTATTTTTTCTACTTCTTTGTATTTTTCTTGCTTGGACACCGTTTAAAGTCCCGTGGCTTGTTGCCCCATTCTTCCCCTTTCCTCATTTGTTGTATATACAGTATCTGAAATCTGTCCGGTCATTTGCTAGAGAAGGAGAATAGCAATCATCTGGCTGGTAGTCAGGGAAGACTATCAACACCTTTGAGGTCATTGTTTCCTTCACGTGTAGATCAGGGATTTTTTTTTTAGCAAACCCCTCGCCTCGTCTCAGGAGTGGAAGTACGGCTGTTTGTAATGTGAAATCTTTAAGCTCGGTGCACTGGAAGGACATTGATGAGTCCTTGCTGAAAGGCTCGGTAATCCATGAGGTAGAACAGTACAGGCCAGCTTATGTCCTAGTGGCAAGGTGTCTCCATCGGAGGGGAAACTGTCTCAGGCAGAAATGCGTTCGGCTTGAGCCAGATGGATCTGTGTCCTAGATTTTCTCATGGATTACGAGTACAAATGGAGCCTGGCTTCCAGGTTTGTCTTTGTAGCGTGCAAAAGCAGTGAAAAATCACATTACCCTCCTTCTTTGCTTGGCTCAACCTCAGCGTTCGGTGGGTCTTTGGATGTCCACTACACAGGTGTTGTCGGTTTTAGCAGAGCTTCTTTTTTTACCTATTAGTAATATATATTTTTTTTATTTTATTTTTTTATTAGCATCTTCTAATATGTATCTAACCCCCCCCAAAAAAACAAAATGTACCTTTTTGCAACTTACCTGTGGTGGCTACATAATTTTCCTTTTTTTCAGATGTTTTTTCTTTATCTGGTCCTGACAGTAGTAATGGGCGAACGTGCATGGATTTGGCTTGCAAAAGTTTGCAAACTGCTAATGTTGGTGTGACTGGAATGAAAGTCAATGCAACCAATTGAGCCCTGCTCAAGGCTTGTTGGTTGCTAGGGTGCAGGCAGCCGTTGGTGCCCTAGCAACCAGTGATGCATCCCCAGCTCTGGTCATATTGGATCAAGGACATAAGCCAGCATCCTCTGCCCCTTTTGCTCGGTAGGTGTTTGTGACAGATCTCAGATACCCCAGAACAGTGTAGCTGCTGACTTTTAATAAGGACACTTACCTGTTCTAGTTGCCCACGATGTCAGTCCCCCGGCTTCCTCCTGGGATACACACAGTTCCCAGAAGGCAGCACGGCTCATTCACAAGAAGACACGGCGACGTAGGACGAGCCTGATGATCCTCCGTGGTGGAGGAAGAGGCAGAAGAGCTATGTACGCATAGCAACCACCCTTTTAACATTTTTAGGATAAAAAAAAACGGGTGGAACTCCACTTTAACCACTTAAGGACCGCCTACTGCACATATACGTCGGCAGAATCCCACGGCTGGGCACATCAACGTATATATACGTTGATTTTAGTACCCAGCCGTGGGTCACGGGCGTGCGCCCGCGGCGCACTCCCATGACCTGGTCCGAAGCTCCGGGACCGCGGGACTCGCGGACCCGATCGCTGCTGCAGTGCGGCGATCCTTTCCTGGAGCTTAAGAACGGTGAGAGCCATGTGTAAACACGGCTTCCCCGTGCTTCTCTGTGGCCGCAGCATCGATCGATCGTGTCCCCCTATAACAGGGATGACGCGATGACATCACACCTACAGCCACACCCCCCTACAGTAGTAAACACACACACACACAGGGAACACTCAAAGTCACAGCGCCCCCTGTGGTTAACTCCCAAACTGCAACTGTCATTTTCACAGTAAACAATGCAATTTAAATGCATTTTTTGCTGTGAAAATGACAATTGTCCCAAAAATGTGTCAAAATTGTCTGAAGTATCCGCCATAATGTCGCAGTCACGAAAAAAAAAAAAACGCTGATCGCCGCTATTAGTAGTAAAAAAAAAAAAAAATAATAAAAATGCAATAAAACTATCCCTTATTTTGTAAACGCTATAAATTTTGCGAAAAACAACCGATAAACGCTTATTGCGATTTTTTTTACCAAAAATAAGTAGAAGAAAACGTATCGGCCTAAACTGAGGAAAAAAAGTGTTTTTTTTATATATTTTTGGGGGATATTTATTATAGCAAAAAGTAAAAAATATTGCATTTTTTTTAAATTGTCGCTCTATTTTTGTTTATAGCGCAAAAAAATAAAAACCGCAGAGGTGATCAAATACCACCAAAAGAAAGCTCTATTTGTGGGGAAAAAAGGACGCCAATTTTGTTTGGGAGCCGCGTCGCACGACTGCGCAATTGTCTGTTAAAATGACGCAGTGCCGAATCGCAAAAAGGGGCAAGGTCCTTTACCTGCATTTTGGTCCGGGTCTTAAGTGGTTAAATACAAGACATACACCTTTTACACACAGTTAGGGACACTCCACTTAGCCTTGTCATAGAGGGGAGGGGGTAGGGGACAAGGAAGAACCAATGAGAACTGAACACTTGTACATTGAAACAGAAACTACAGTTAAACATAAAGGGATTATGGTAAGCAGGCAGCCCCTCAATACACATCCCCTGCGGAGAGATGTCTCCAGTACAGACCATTGTCTATGTGCCATGAACCAACACAAGTAAACACAGCAACAAGAGGGGGGAGGAGGGATGTAGCATTACATTACATTATCTCAATGCCAGCTTGTCCCCAAGTCTCTCAGTCTTTTCTGGGCCATAATCTGTGTGTAAGAGGCCAGCCCACAGTCCCTTCCAAAACACACTGTTACAGCATCCTACGAAGACAGGATGTAGTAGTCCCTGCATTTTTCCTACTCCTTAAGAACCTTTCCCTGCTGCTATGCGCTGTTCCTGATGGAGAACCTTTCAGATGGAGAACCTTTCCCTACACTAGCCACTCGCAAAAAGCACACCAAATGCGGAAGAAAGAGTATTAAATAGACACTTCCTGACCCAAGATGGCCGCCGAGGTCACATGGGGTGCCAGCATTCAATCGGATAGCTGTTCTGATGACAGCAGCAAATCATAGAGGATTTACCCTTCTGCATTGCCACTGTGGTCAAGCGCCACCTACAGTGGGGAGTACAAACTGCATCTGCCTATAGGAGTAAGGTTGGACATAAGTGTACTTAGCTTGAGATCTTTGCCTGGAGTTCTGCTTTGCAGCCCCTGAGGACCATCTATTTTTAAGTTTCTATTGAATGGCATACATACTTTCTTGGTGTTTAGCTACTTATGGACATGTGATCACTCACACACCTATAATATACCACTAGAAAGTTATTTTTATGGCTGTATCTGTGTCATGAGTGAGGAGGGAAGGATGATCGGAGTAGGTCAACAACTGAGATTGAAGATAGAAAATAAAAACTGGGTCCTTAGAAAGAATGCTTCTAAAGTGAACCTGCATATTGCTCATTCAGGGCAAACCAGCAGGTCACCTAACTCCCCCTATAGGAGTGAAAGAAAATATCGGAGGGCCCATTTACACTTGCTTTGGCTTCAAAACACATTAAATGCCGGGTTTTATTGTGCATTGTTGGGACTTTCTTAATATACTGTTCTCAGCCACCTCGGCCTCTGAGTGTATTTTTTGCCATCGGCACACCACCCCCCACCCTACCCACACTCTTATGGCCCCTACACATGACCATTTTTCTCGTCAGGAAAAAAAAACGTTGTTTTTCCGAACGTGATTCCTCTCCGGCCTGACTTGCACACACACGTTAATGCAACAAAACTTCCGATCAATGAGCGGTGACTTACCGCCGACATTTGGGACGCTCGGTGTGAAAGGGCTCTAAGGATAATGCACAACGTTGGTGCGCCCTCTTTTTCTTTTCACATGTTGGATAAAATATTCCAAGGAAGCCGGCAAGTGCTTGGATATGGAGAAAACTGCCATCTCTCAAAGCAGATATCTCCTTACTAGCTGCGTGGTTGGGAAGAGTCACATGTCGGACCTCACAGCTAGCCTTGGACAACACATAGGAAGATGAGACCAAGTACTACAGGTATTTTGTGTCCTGGGGAACAGAACACATTAATATAAATTGAAGTACTGTATATACTCGAGTATAAGCCAAGTTTTTCAGCACATTTTTTTGTGCTGAAAATGCCCCTCTCGGCTTATACTCAATTCACCTTTTTGCGCCTGATCTCCCAGACTTTGGGGACTCGGTACTGACCAGCCGTACGTCCACTGGACCCCAAAATGTAGCCCCACTCTTCCTTTACAAGTGTGCAAAGTTTGTTGTCCCGGTGACCTATGACTGGGGAGCACCAATTTTTCAAAACTTGGCACCCCTTCCCTAGACTCCCATGTTAAATGGTAATTTCTCCAGTGACTTTGGGGACCCGGTACCGGCTGAGCGTCATAGGTCCCCTGGATCCAGAACTTGGCACATATTTAGCCCCATTTCTCCCCTACAAGTGTGCAAAGTTTGTTGTCTGGGGGACCTACGGCTGGGGAGCACCGATTTTTCAAACTGGGCACCCCTTCCATAGACTCCCATGTTAAACATTAGTCTAGTCATGGACACAGTGAGGCATGGCCATAGTGAGGCATGGCCATAGTGAGGCATGGGCACAGTGAGGCATGGGCACAGTGAGGCATGCACATGGACACAGTGAGGCACAGTGAAGCACCCTAGGCTTATACTCGAGTTGATACCAAAGGAGACAGGAACAACAAGCGCCCAGAGGCGATTCAGTTCGCATGTGCCGTGCTATATAAGTTTTCATTCATTCAATACGTTTTCCCAGTTTTTTCATAGACTCCCATGTTAAACGGTGAATTTGGGGACCCGATACCAGCCGGTCGTAGGTCTCCTGGACCCGGACCTTGGCACACATGTAGCCCCATTTCTGCTCTAAGAGTGTAAAGTTTGTTGTCTGGGGGACCTACGACTGGGGAGTACCGATTTTTTCAAAGCCGGGCACCCCTTCTATAGACTCCCATGTTAGCCGGTAATTTCTCCGGTGATTTGGGGGACCCGGTACTAACCGGTGGGCACAGTGAGGCATGGACACAGTGAGGCATGCACATAGAAAGAGTGAGGCACAGTGAGGCATGGGCATAGTAAGGCATGCACACAGTGAGGCATGGGCACAGTGAGGCATGGGCACAGAAAGAGTGAGGCACAGTGAGGCGTGGGCATAGTGAGGCATGGGCACAGTGAGGCATGGGCACAGTGAGGCATGGACACAGTAAGGCATGGACACAGTAAGGCATGGACACCAGTGAGGCATGCACATAGAAAGAGTGAGGCAAAGTGAGGCACAGTGAGGCATGGACATAGTGAGGCATGGACACAGTGAGGCATGGACATAGAAAGAGTGAGGCACAGTGAGGCATGGGCACGGGCATGGGCACAGTGAGGCATGGACACAGTGAGGCACAGGCACAGTGAGGCATACGCACAGTGAGGCATGCGCACAGTGAGGCATGCGCACAGTGAGGCATGCGCACAGTGAGGCACGGGCACAGTGAGGCACGGGCACAGTGAGGCATGGACACCGTGAGGCATGCACATGGACACAGTGAGACAAAGTGAGGCACAGTGAGGCATGCAGATGGACACCCTAGGCTTATACTCAAGTCAATAAGTTTTCCCATTTTTTTGTGCTAAAATTAGCTGCCTCGGCTTATATTCGGGGGTCGGCTTATATACGGACAGGTATGTCTTCTAGTTTTTACTAATATTGAAGCTCCACTTTGAGTCTATTTGCAGATTGAGCGAACTCACAGTGTAAGGTTTTATCGCTTGCTCGGTTCTCCAAGTTCAGTTTCCACTTTTGTTTTATAACGTTGCTTTGCAGCCCCAAGAGAACACATCTCAACTTTTTTCTCTGAGTACTCTCCGTACCAACAGGTGCTGCAAGCAAACAATTAAAAACAATGATTATTTGAACGGTGCGCCTCCATCCCGCTTCCTTAATTGCCAGAGTTGGCGCTGCACGGCATGAGGTTTAAACAGTGGGTGGATGGGTCTGTACTTCTGTCGTCTTTTATTCACCAGATACCGCGCCTGCTTTGCCGGGGAAATAATACCTCACTTCTCCACTTCCCCGCCGTGTTTTGCTATCATCTCCTGGAACAAAATCACAATTTTCCACTCAAGACCCTCTGCGCGAAATAAAGAGAAAAGAAAGGAGTGTTCACTTTGCAATTCCCACTTAAACTCGACTCCTTTTCTCCCCATCTGTTGTCTCTGGCAGGTTTTTGTATCCAATTAGTCACATTTAATGTTGCTGTCAAGTTTTAGGACGGGCTGTAGTTCAAAATAAATTATTAACGGGCTTTTCAAGCCTTAGAGGCAATTAAGAGTTTATCTGTAATTGCGTTAAAAAATAAATAAAGTTCTGTGTAAATTTGAACACAACATTGTTGGTGTTATTAATAAAGCTATTATCACGTACCTTGGTTGGAGGCCGAGTTGACACGTGGGCTTCCTTTGTGGCTCTGGACCGAGCACCACTGAATGTGGTGACAGAGGTACAGTACAAGGCTCAAAGAAGCACAGGTGCCAATAGCGCTTGGTAGCAGGTGATTGTCACAGACAGAGATGTAGTCAAGATGGGGCAGGGTCATACACGGTGAGGCAGCAGTGTGGACAGGAAGCAGGCAAAGCAAGGTCCAGTAGCAGGCCGAGGTCAGTACCAGAGAAGCAAAAAGAACAAGGTCCAGCAGAAGGCCGAGGGCAGTACCATGGAAGCAAGGTCCAGCAGCAAACCAAAGTCAGTACCAGGAAAGCAGGAAGAGAAAGGTCCAATAGCAGACCAAGGTCAATACCAGGAAGGCAGGAAGAGAAAGGTCCAATAGCAGACCAAGGTCAGTACCAGGGAAGCAAGAAGAGCAAAGTCCAGTAGCAGACCAAGGTCAGTACCAGGGAAGCAGGAGGAGCAAGGTCCAGTAGTAGACCAAGGTCAGTACCAGGGAAGCAGGAGGAGCAAGGTCCAGTAGCAGACCAAGCTCAGTACCAGGCAAGCAGGAGGAGCAAGGTCCAGTAGCAGACCAAGGTCAGTACCAGGGAAGCAAGAAGAGAAAAGTCCAGCAGCAGACCAAGGTCAGTACCAGGTAAGCAGGAGGAGCAAGGTCCAGTAGCAGACCAAGGTCAGTACCAGGGAAGCAGGAGGAGCAAGGTCCAGTAGCAGACCAAGGTCAGTACCAGGGAAGCAGGAGGAGCAAGGTCCAGTAGCAGACCAAGCTCAGTACCAGGCAAGCAGGAGGAGCAAGGTCCAGTAGCAGACCAAGGTCAGTACCAGGGAAGCAGGAGGAGCAAGGTCCAGTAGCAGACCAAGTTCAGTACCAGGCAAGCAGGAGGAGCAAGGTCCAGTAGCAGACCAAGTTCAGTACCAGGCAAGCAGGAGGAGCAAGGTCCAGTAGCAGACCAAGGTCAGTACCAGGGAGTCAAAACATTTTTCACCATGTGTATGCCCCATTGGACTTTTTCCATTGGAAATTCTGACGGACTTATGCCGCGTACACACGACCCTTTTTTTCCGTCGGACAGGACTCCGACGGGTTTTTCCGACGGAATTCTGCTCAAGCTGTCTTGCATACACAAGGTCACACCAAATTCCGACTATCAAAAACGCGTTGACGTACAACACTACGACGAGCCTAGAAAAATGAAGTTCAATGCTTCCGAGCATGCGTCGAATTGTTACCGAGCATGCATGTTTTTTTTCTCCGTCGGAATTCCATACAGGCAAAGGGAATTTCGAAAAAAAAGAGAACACGTTCTCTTTCTAAGTCCGATGGGGCATACACGCGGTATATCCGATGAAAAAATTCCGTCTGACGTTTTCCATCGAAAATTCTGACCGTGTGTACCCAGCATTAGAAAGAGAACATAGTTGAGAAGCGGGTGGGGGAGGTGACGCAAGTTGAGAAGGCGGGGGGAGGGCTTTGGGCACCGACAAAAAAAAAAGGGGGCCCCTTAGAGGTCGGGGGTGCTTTGGGTGCTGACGAAGAAAAAGGGGGATGTCGTCCAGGCCCATGCAGACCACCGGGCCCCTTAGGAGGTCGGGGGGGGGGCTTTGGGTGCTGACGGAAAAAAAGGGGGATGTTGTCCATGCCCATGGGGACCACTGAGCCCCTTAGAGGACGGGGGGGGGGGGCTTTGGGTGCAAGAAGGGATGTCATTTGGGCCCCTGGGGACCACCGGGCCACTTACAGGTGTACTGCCTGTACCCCCCTGATTACGGCCCTGCCTACATTACATTGAAAACTGCAGTGCTGCCGACTCTGCCGAAGGTACAGCCTGTACAATCATACAAGAAATAGATTGAAGGCAAGTAATCCAAACAATTGTTTTTTTGTTTTTTTTAAATACACCGCATTATGTACCGCTAATTGCTTTGGAACTTACAAACTTTTAATTTATTCTACAACATTTAAAACAAGCTTATTTTATTTTTTATTTTTTTATGCCTACTCAAAATGGAAATCTCTTTCTGTATAATTTGGAAGCAGAGAGAAGAGAGAGAAGTTTCAGCCGTGGATTAATACAATCGTCGCGTTGTGTTTTGACTTCCGCAGAGAATTCCCTACCGGGATAGAAAGAATTAATACAATCATGTCCTATTCTGTGATGTACAAAGTCCTTACATCATAAATCTTCCTTGCCTGCGAAAAAAAAAAAAAAAAAATATGGCTCTACGCTGGTAGGTCAATTAGGAGAAAGAGGCAGCCGGCGGGAGGCCGGGGTTGGATCCCCCCTCTTGGGCTTTGTGTCATATTTGCTTAGGTAACAAATTAGGCCTCGCTAAAGACGCTGAGGATGCCATGCTAGGTACAAGATAATGGGCAAGTGCCGGTCTAACAACGGCACCAGGCTCATTAATATTGTAAGGAGCCCAGCTGTTAACTTTGAAGGATAGAATATGTGGTGCAGAGACCTTACATTGCCCACTCCGCCACCTGTCAGCCTCATCACGCGCAAATTCAAGATATGACATTATGTTTCTTCATTTTGAAAAATATCACCGTCCTAACATAATAAACCTTAGGCCAGACACTCCAAATAACAAGAGCCGTATTTAAGTTGGAAAACTGGGTGAAGGTGCGGTCACAAACCGGGAAGAGGCGCCTTTAATTAGGCGGTCGCCTAACGCCTCGCACTCACAGGGGCCCTCGCGGCCACCTAACTTACCCAATGCATTACCCCAGTTTTGAGGGACAGGGGACCTTAACGCTGCTGTGCTCAGGCAGCGTTAAAAGTCCAGACTCAGGAGCGGGACCGCCAGCATCCCTAACAACAAGCGAATATCGGTGACGCCACCCTGTAACAGAACGTCCCACACTCCGTGTAACGGGAGGGCCGTGGGACCCAGAAGCTCTTACAAAGGTTGAGCCAGGAAATAAGGGACATATGTTGGATTGTTTTAATATGGGTCTGTAATCCACAATATATTCCAGGATATCCTAAAATATTTTCAGGTTATTGATACTAAACCCAACCGGTCAATAGAGTGATTCATTCATGTGGGAACACAGACTGTTAAGGTGTTAATTAAGTCTGCTACTGTCATGTAAACTAGCCTTAGTCTGGCTTCTAAAGACCTTTTCATCGTGTGATGCTAATTGACACTGTATTGTGTGAAGTTCTATTGATGATAATGTGTGTTGTGAGTTAGCGCAGTCTAAAGGTCAGATGTCTAACTTATGTTTACTAAAGGAATGTGTATTGTATAGAAGGTGAGAGAAGCCGGAGTCTTGATGTCTGACTTGTCAGCTGTAGCTAATTAGCTCATGTAGATTATCTTGGTGCCAGAAAGTCTGACTTAAGACGTGTATTGGGCTCCTTGTGTCATGTTGTGGGTTGAGTGGAGTCATTGTCACTGACTCTATATAAAGAGCCTGATTTTCCCATTAAAGTATCTATTCGTTTGGAACCAGAGAACAGAGCTGTGTGTCTCGTTTCTGGGGAAATCCCAATGGGTCCTGTCTGCCGGATTGTGGAGTGTCGATAAGCTGTCGTGGGTTGGTGGAATGGAATATCGTAAACAACGTTAATCTCTGACCGTTAATCCCATCAGTCTGGATATAGATATCAGATATTCCAGCTGCTCACAAGCACACAACCAGACGAGACTTGTTTGTCTGCTGAACATGCAGTGTTTAATAGAACCAAGAATACAATCGTATATACAGTTTAAAAAGGAGGTAACCAGAACATAAATTAACATGAGCTAATTAACTAATCATTCACCCAGACTAGGTGTCTCATAGATATGACCTTTCAGGGTAGATGTCACGTCTCCTTGCTCACCTGCTATACAATACACATTATCATAAGTGTAAACACAAGACATCTTCACACAATAGCAGGGTCAACTAGCACAGAGAGCAGACAGGTGGCTGGAGTTGGTGACATTAGCATCTAAAAGTATGTGTTCCAACATTATGAATGAGTCACCCCTTGTGATGTCAATGACCCAGCATGCCCTCAGTCAATGACATCACAAGGGGGCGGGTTTACCAGGTGGCTCCCAACGCTTAGTTATTAAAGAGCAGGATCTGGGGGCTGCCTTGTTAAAGGGGGCTTCCGGATTCTGATAAGCCCCCTGCCGGCTGACCCCCACAACCACCAGCCAGGGTTGTGGGGAAGAGGCTCTTGTCCTTGAATTATTTTTCCCATCATGGGTCTGAGTGGGGCCCCATGTCAAGTTTTGCCTACAGCCTCAAAATTCCTAGAGCCGCCTCTGAAGAGGGGCATGGGTCAACTGCAAATCAAAGGGTCCCACGGCAAATGGTGGATGGGGCTCCATGTTACCTCTCCTTTCTGCACCTTGCTCGGCTTAGTATAGGTCCATATGTGCCACAGAATAATGCATGGCTGTAGTTTGCCTTTTTATTGGAAGAAGTTGAATGAAAGATGTAGATTGGGCATCCTCCACTTCAACAGAGATCATGTGATCGATTGGTCATGTGACCAGCAGGGGCGTTGCTAGGTCTATAAAAGATCTGGGGCTAGAGCCCATAGCAGCGAAGTAAAGAAAGTCATACGCTTGGACAGGCATACACATGTATATAATATACATGTGTGTACGAATATATACACACCCCCCCCACACTGTAGTTCCCTCCATCCCCTGCACCCTGCGTCCCCTGCACCCCACAAACACACACTGTAGGTAGAACTCTCTTACCTTACACAGGTGTACAGCAGTTTGAGCAGCAGAGATCGAAATCACCGGGCTGGATGTGGGCGTGAACTACTGTAGTTAACTTTTCACATTACCAGGCCAGGATCCAATCAAAAGGTTAACTCCTGCAGTTCCCGTCCCCATCCAGCCCTGTGATACTGGCCCACATTCATCGGTGGCGGGGTGCGGGTTGCCAAATCCCGCTCTAGAGACTCGGAGCTATAGGCCGCAGAGTCGGGGCTATAGCCCCAGTAGCCACCCACTAGTGACGCCACTGGTGACTGGTACTGTAGGAAAGAGAAGAATATTCCTAGGAAAAAGTCTGAATTTCTCCTGGTCAAATTCCCTTTTTTGCTGAATTCCAGAAAGGCTTCTAAGCGAGCTTAAGGTCTGCTTTAAGTTCACCCTGGTGCTATAGCACCAATTTGCTGCTGTCTAATGAAGAGGACAACGGCGAAAATGTCTGTGGGCTGGGTGCCCGCATTCATCGGTGGGGGGCTGCAGGTTCGAACCCTTCTCTAGAGACGCGGAACTATGGCCCCCAGATTCTGGGCTATAGCCCCAGTAGCCACCTCCTAGTGACGCCACTGCCTGTTAATAGGACAGCGGCGAAAATGTCCGGGGGCTGGGTGCCTCTATTCATCGATGGCGGGCTACAGGTTGCCGAACCCTGCTCTAGAGACTCTGGGTTATGGGCCCCAGATTCGGGGCTATGTTCCCAGTAACCACCCCATAGTGACGCCACTGGTGACTGGTACTGCAGGAATAAGAAGAATATTCCCTAGGAAATAGGCTGAATTTCTTCGGGTCAAATTCCATTTATTGCTGAATCCCGGAAAGGCTTCTAAGTGAGCTTAACGTCAGCATTCAACTGCTTTAAGTTCACTTAAGTTCAACCAATTTCCTAACTACAACACCCTTTAAAATATGACCTCTAGCACTTAGTGGAAATCGTATATTGCAGAGGCACATCTAAGCTTAATTTGTAATATGCCCGTCTTTATGATATTTAAAATTAACATCTCCTCTAAAGTGCTTTATTATTTCTCCCCTTTAAATATTTTAATATTAATTTTAGAAATCCTTAATATTTAATATTCTGTTTAAATTGCCCTGTATTTTAATATTCATGTTTAATAAAGAATAACCCATTGCATGGTATGCAGAGGTAGTTCAGATCTGCAACTTTTCTTCTATTTCCTTTCTTTTTTTCTTCTTGCAAGGTGAAAGACTACAGAAAGACTGAAGAAGTCCCAAAGTAGCCCTACAATTCAAAATTAGTTTTAGTTAAATTCGTTTAAATTATAATCTATGAGACCAAGTACATAGGATGCCCTCTTTTATTTCCCCCACTGTTGCTGGGCCACTAAAGGATCAATTTACAGAAAATGCACTTAAAAAAAAAAAAATGGTGGGACCCTTTAGAACCAAACAATATAAACAATATGGCCCGGATTCACAAAGCACTTACGCCGACGTATCTCCAGATACGCCGCGTAAGTACAAATATGCGCCGTCGTATCTGTGCGCCGTACCCACAAACTTAGATACGCCTAAAAACTGACTTCATCCCACCGACGTAACTTGCCTACGCCGGCGTAGAGTGGGCGCATATTTACGCTGGAAGCATGTGGCTTTCCCATGGATTTTCTATTCATATATGCAAATGAGGGAGATACGCCGATTCACGAACGTACTTGCGCCCGGCGCATGATATAGGCGTTCTGCGTAAGTTTTACGTTTGGCGTAAAGTTATTCCCCATAGATGAGGCGCAACCCATGCAAAGGTATGGACCAGGGAACACATGCCTACGTATTGTACGTTGGACGTCTGAATATGGGCCGACGTGGGTCTGGCTGGGCGTAGGTTACGTTCACAACGTACACAGTGATCCGGTGTATCTTAGGCAGTTGTTCCGACGTGGTTGTACGCATGCGCACGGGGATACATCCATGTCCCGACGCATGCGCAGTTCATTTTAAGTACTTGTCTGGCGCCCGGCACATCATTTGCATTTGGTCACACTTCATTAGCATGGATCACGCCCACTTCCACCCACTTCCACTTACGCCGGCTTACGCCTACGAAATATACGCTACGCCGGCGCAGAGTTGGGAGCATTTGCTTTGTGAATTCCATGCTTGCCTTACAGCGCTGCGCCGGAGTAGCGTGAAAGAGATACGCTACGGCGGCATAAATGTGTTCCGATGTATGTGAATCCGGGCCTATATATATATATATATATATATATATATATATACACACACAGTCAAAAGTATTGGGACGCCTGCCTTTACACCCACATGAACTTTAATGGCATCCCATTCTTAATCCGTAGGGTTTAATATTGAGTTGGCCCCACACTTTGCAGCTCTAACAGCTTCAACTCTTCTGAGAAGGCCATCCACAAGGTTTAGGAGTGTGTCTATGGGGAAAGGTACACTGCATTGGTAAACCTCAGCGCATCAGTGTGAAAACAGCCTTGGGCCTCTTTCACACGGTCAGTCCGACCAAATTGGACCCTCCATTCACCTGTAAGGAGTGGCAGATGCAATCCAACTTGTGTCCTACCTCCAATCCGATCTACAAAAAAAAAAAAAGAGTATAGTGGGCTGTGTCCATATCTGCTCTGCATATGCAGGGCAGACATGGACCTGCCACCCGCCCGCTACGTTTATTGTGGCCCGTGACCGGTTACCAAGTCGCTTAAGTTGCCCTCCCGCTTCAAAAGTTTGGGCACCCCTGCTCTAAGTGGTGTGGCCACCAATCACGTTAAAGTGATTGTAAAAGTTATTTATTTATTTATTTTTTAAAATAACAAACATGTCATACTTACCTCCACTGTGTAGTTCGTTTTGCACAGAGTGGCCCCGATCCTGGTCTTCTGGGGTCGCTCGGCGGCTGTTTCGGGCTCTTCCCGCAAGAGCTAACCCCCTTCATGGGAAGCTTTCTCCCAAGGGGGTTAGCTTGCGGGCGTGCTCCTGTGATACACCTGCCAACTGTTTTACAAGAAAAATTTGTGTAGGCTTTGTGTGCGGGGGGGGGGGGGGTGTTTGGGGGTCTCCATTTTGCTTGGGGCCCCTAAATTCCTTCAAACGGCCCTGACTCAAGTCAATACGTTTTCCCATTTTTTTGTGGTAAAATGAGGTGCCTTGGCTGATATTCACGTTGGCTTATACTCAAGTATGTACGGCATATTGATTATTGCGCTGATTATATAATTTTTCACTTTCTCTGTATAGTTGCTAACGTCACAGGTTTGGCCAGACCCACCAGATGTTGTACATTCCAGGAGATGATGAAGCCACAAATCAAATACTTCTAGTTCTTATGAGTCTAAATGAGAATAAACCTCCACATTCCCCCAAGTCCTCCTCCTGATGTGTACCCCCCCCCCCTCTTTCCATACCAGCCGGACCAACATTTCTTAGACGTTTGCCCTTGATTGAGGGGGGCTTCATTTCAAAACAAATCTAATAGTCAGGTACCCTTGAAATACAGGTTCATTGCTTCCTGGAACATCTGTGTTTGAGTAGAGAGGAGGACGGGTTCCTTGCTGCCCAGCGGACTTTCTATTTTTGCTTTTCTCCTAATTAGCCGAGAGGAGAACCATCCATATGCTAACAAAAGGGGCATACTAAAAGGAATGCATGCATTAATTACCCAGGTGACTGTAGTTACGTTCCCTAGAACAGCACAACAACTGAACCATGTGTAACGCTGTTCTCAGGAAACTTTTTTGCGCTGTGAAATCTCAAAGCCGGTCCCAGTCTTATCGTGCTGCACTATTCCCTTAGGTGACAATTAAACCGGCGCCCACAATTCTACTTTTGCACGCCGTCATAACAATTTTCTCAAAGTGAGGTTTCGGCTAATTATTTTTATTTTGCTGGATTAATGCAAAGTTAAAAGTCACCACATGAGACAAAAGAAGTGCGAAAAACAACCTCCTTAAAACTTTATTGTATAAAGTACTGAAAAGGGCTCAGAAGACAAGGCAGACCTAGTCCTAACTTCAGGCTCAAACTTAAGGCCAGATCAATAGGACCGAATGGGCCCATGGACCTCAAATTTTCCGACAACAAAATCCGCTCTTGTAAACTCCGATCGCGCGTAGACAATTTCCGACGCACAAAATTCCACGCATGCTCTGAATCAAGTACGAGACGTAAGCGCTCGGTCTGGTAAAACTAGCATTTGTAATGGAGATAGCACATTCGTCACGCTGTAACGGACTGAAAAGCACGAGGCTGAAAAGCGCAAATCGTCTCTCACCAAATGTCTACTAACACGAGATTAGCAGGAGGAGCCCAAAGGGTGGCGCACTTGGTATGGAACTTCCCTTTAACCCAGCCATTCTCAACCAGGGTTTCGTGGAACCCTAGGGTTCCTCCAGAGGTGGCTAAGGGGTTCCTTGAGCTGTGGCTGATTTACCTTCTGTTTGATGGTGCCTACATAGTTCTGAGCCAATTCCACTTGGAGGAGCCAGTGGTATTACACCAATAATCTTCATAGTTCTCTGTAAAGGGGGCATTCTTACCACTACTGTAAAAAAGGGCATTGTTCCCACTGACCCTCAATGAGAGGGTTTTATCAGGGGTTCCCCGAAACCTGAAAATAATTTCCCAGCCCCGGACCATATTGCTGCTCAATGACCGGGCCCCTTTTTGCGATTCGGCACTGGGTCGCTTTAACTGACAATTGCGCGGTCGTGCGACCTGGCACTCAAACAACATTGGCGTCCTTTTTTCCCCCCCACAAATAGAGCTTTCTTTTGGTGGTATTTGATCACCTATGTGGTTTTTATTTTTTGCGCTATAAGCAAAAATAGAGCAACAATTTTGAAAAAAATATATTTTTTACTTTGTGCTGTAATAAATATCCCCAAAAATATATTTAAAAAAAAAATTCCCTCAGTTTAGGCCGATACGTATTCTTCGTCATATTTTTCGTAAAAAAAATCGCCATAAGCGTTTATTGATTGGTTTGCGCTTAAAAAGTTATAGCGCTTACAAAATACACACACAGCTCCCGGTCCTCGCTCTGTAACGAGAGATCGCGGGTGCCTGGCGGCGAGTCAGGGGCGAGTGGAAGGCGTGCGCCCCTATTGGCTGATCGGCGAGATGACGTAGATCTACGTGATCTCGCCCAGCAGAGCCGACCTGCCACCGTAAAACTGTGGCGACTGGTCGGCAAGTGGCTAATAGTGCCGTTGTATGTGTTGTACGTCACCACGTTCTTGGCAATCGGAATTTCCAACAACATTTGTGTGACCGTGTGTATGCAAGACAAGTTTGAGCCAACATCCGTCGAAAAAAAAAAAAAAAAAAATCGACGGTTTTGTTGTCGAAATGTCTGATCGTGTGTACGCGGCATAAGGGTTGCATTCTTCCTACTGACCACCATTAATGTAAGGGTTGAAAAGGGGGAAGGAGATAAATTCAGGGTCACTCCAAAAAGAACACTGATCGCCAGAAGTGGTTGGACTATTGCGGCATCCAGACAAGAAACGTTTAGTTTATAAAAATAAACAATTCATTACAAAAATTTACAAAAATACATAAATCTACTGATACGCCGTCGTAACTCTTTATGGATCTGGCCCCAGATGTCTATGACCTGTACAGGCATACCTCCTTTTTTGTTCTTATTTTTCTGCAGCCCCACTTTATTTAAAGCCTTGTTGTCCCTCTTCAGCAAAGACAAATAGACTCTGAGAATACTTGTATTAAACAAAAAAGAAAAGCATACAGCAGGCATAAAGCTCTTTTCTTTAGCTTCCATTAGGCTTTTATATAGGCAACTTTGTTTTACCTGCAAAGCAGAAAACACCAATTAGGAAAAGTATCTCTACATGAGGCCGGTCTTTTGACGTCAGTTTGTTTGATTTGAAGTTTTTCGATTTCAGGCAAATTGTATGAAATGTATGAAATAACCTTTCCTTCATTATGTACAATAAAAAGCAATTTTGAGCAATAAGTAAAGCCAATTAAGGAATCGCTAATATTATCCAGGAAACAGTATGACTCTGGTAACGTCAATAAACCTACTTCATTTACTTTAAAGCGGAACTGCAGTCTGCTCACATCATTTGTAATAAAAACATCTTTGCCATTCTGAAGCCTCCCTCCAACCACTTTGCCCTATTATTTTATACATACTGTGAAGCCTTGCAGCCTTGCAGCTTCAGTTCCTGGTTCACTACTGCGCGTTTCCACTGGTCCCTGCTGTCTTCTGGGACCTATGTGTCTCCCAGAAGACACTGAACACGCACAGTAGTGAACCAGGAACTGAAGCTGCAAGGCTTCACTTCATGATTCCTTTACTGAAGATGGTGATGGCAGCACCTGAGAGCCGGCCCGACACACAGATCGACTTCGGCTGCCGACATCGCGGGCACGCTGGAGAGGTAAGTGTCCATATATTAAAAGTCGGCAGCTGTAGTATTTGTAGCTGCTAACATTTAATATTC
The DNA here is from genome assembly GCA_029574335.1 of Rana kukunoris. Classification (NCBI taxonomy): domain Eukaryota; kingdom Metazoa; phylum Chordata; class Amphibia; order Anura; family Ranidae; genus Rana; species Rana kukunoris. Next base: position 606,196,848 of record CM056050.1, read on the forward strand.
CTTTCGCCACAACTTCGCTTTAAAGTTGGATAGTAAAACATATTTATTTCTGCCAGTAAATACCTTATACAGCCCACTGTTTCTTGTATCTCCCTATGTGTCTCCCAGAAGACAGCAGGGGGGGGGAGTAGGTGCCAGACGTGGCGTAGGTCACCGCGTTTACCACAGTGATTTATGCCCGGAAGTGGGAGCAATTACCTGTTACACAGGTATCTGCTCCCTCCTCCCCCTGAAGGAGTGGTCCATTTTTCAAAAGTTGCGGCTTCCTCCTGGTCCATGATGGGTGTTTGACACTGTGTTCTGCTACCGCCTATCACAGAGGTCCTCTCATCCTCGAACTTTCCCAGAAGACACTGTGTTCAGTGTTCAGCCAATCACGGACCTTCGTTTATCCTCAGACTAGAGGATGTCCATGATAGGCGGAACACTGAACACGGTGTCTTCTGTGAAAGTCAGAGAATGAGAGGACCTCCGTGATAGGCGGTAGCGGAACACAGTGTCAAACGCCTATCACGGACCAGGAGGAAGCCGCGACTTTTGAAAAATGGACGCTCGTGACCCGACAAGTACACTGACTTGAGTATAAGCCGGGGGGGGGGGGCTATTTTCAGCCCTAAAAAAAGGCTGAAAAACTTGGCTTATACTCAAGTATATACGGTACTTGGTTCTGTATTCTCTAAATGGGACGGTACCAGTGTTGTCAACCTACCAGATTGAAATTTACTGGCACCACAACCAAAATTTACTGGCGCAGCCACGTTTTTACTGGCATTTCACAAAAGTTACTAAATTTAATTTTTAGGTGCAAATTTCAGTATTTAGGCTACAAACAAATACTCTAGGCAAATAGCAATGTGATTTAAGGTAGATATTAAGGTAAAAAAAAAACATTGTTTTGTTATTTTCGATATAATAAGGGCAAATTATTTAGTCACATTACCCCCTGCCTCCATCCCCCTCTGCCACCAACACCCACTGCCTTTACCCCCTCTGCGGTGCCACAATCTCCCCCTGCCTCCAATCTCCCCCAGGCTCCCTGCCTCCATCGTCCCCTGCAGTGCCACCAACAACCCCTGTCTCCATCCCCCACCCTCTGCGATGCCACCATTCCCCTCTGCGGTGCCTCCAATCAACCCCTGCCTCCATCCCCCTCTGCGGTGCCACCAACAACTCCTGTCTCCATCCCCACCCTCTGCGATGCCACCATTCCCCTCTGCAGTGCCTCCAATCACCCCCTGCCTCCAATCACCCCCTGCCTCTATCCCCCCCTACCTCCAATCTCCCCAGGCCCCCTGCCTCCATCCCCCTCTGCAGTGCCACCAACAACCCCTGTCTCAATGCCCACCCTCTGCGATACCACTATTCCCCTCTGCAGTGCCTCCAAACACCACCTGCCTCCATTGCCCCCTGCCTTCATCCCCCTCTGCGGTGCCACCATCACCCCCTGTCTCCAATCTCTATGCACAGTTCCAAGCCCAACCGATCTCGGCTATTTTGACTGTCACATTTCCCCAACCACGGACATTTACGAACAGGGGAAAAAAGTGCCCGTTTTTACGAACTGTCCGTAAAATACGGACGGTTGGCATCACTGGACGGTACTGGAAGGTGGGGAGGGGGTTCAACTAAGGAACGGTGCTCGGAGGTGTGTAGGGGCATGACTCGGAAGGGGGAGCTCCTCTGCCTATTCTCTTAGAAAAACAAGCCCTGGACTTTACTATGACTTTATTGCAGTGTGCGATGATGCACCACCGGGAATCACAAAGGCTTGAACGTCCCCTAAACGGTTGGCAAACAACAGCATTAATTTGAGTCAGGTTGACTTGAAATCAGCAATCCGCCCACAAGTGAGCTTCCCATATATTGCACAATAGATCAACTCAAGAACAAGGTCAACGAGTCACGACACAACAAAAACAGGAAGCAAGCATTTATTTTCTCAAAGCTATGAGAAAAGTAGATGGGTTCTTGATTGAGAGTGGCCATAATTGCTCTGCAATGGCTTAAGTTCTGTAAGGTTACAGCCCGTAAGAGCCTGGGGATGTAAAAGAAACCCCTTAATGTAATCAAGGTTGGTAATTCTCCTCGTCTTAGAAAGCTCTTCATAAGTCATGTATGACGGGGCCCCCATCATAGGTGCATTTGGGAACGGTGCTCTGGGACTTAATAGTTGCGTGCATCTGCTTTTGTTGATGATTAATGAGTGGATAGGGAAGAAGATCCTGTTTAGAAACAACTCTTAATGTAGTTTGCATTGACTACGATGTTAAAAAAATAAAATAAAGACATGATTAACGGCATTGTAGACCGTGTCATTGTCAAGCAAATGGAAGGGGAAACAAGACTCTATGCATGTTAGGAGAAGATATACAGTGTTCCTTTATGGTGTGTGGTGGAGGGATGGAGTATATGAAGCCAGAAGAACATTGTTCATCTTTGTCATTGACCAACGTTATGAGATTAAACATTGAAACAAAATAGGCCATTTACTACCATGACGGCAAAGGACAACTCAACTGCCATAAATGATCAAACACTCCCAAACACTTCAAAATCCCTCTCACTCCAAGGACACAGTTGGGCTCCCACCATCCCTAATGCATTTTGATTTATTTTATATAAAGGGGAATGTAACAGGGAGAGCGGGAACACACAATGGTGGGTGAGGAGGACTCCCAAAACTCCTAGGAGGACATCAACAGAGCTGGCAATTAGGGTAAGGAGATCGTGCTTCCGGTGTAACTGAGAAATAAAGGAAGCCAATAGATGAACCAGTCATTAGGCTTCATCTAAATTCACCTAAATATCAGTTTTTAGCTGATTGGTCCTTTAATGCCTCTGACAAAAGTCAGACAGGCTTTTTTTCTAGGAAAGTCCGGCCGTGTGTAGCCTCCAAATCATTTTTTTTCGGAAGTCCTACGGACCTTCGATAGAGAACCTGTTCTCTTTCTTTCCATCGGACTTCCGACTGACTCATGGCGGACTTTTGCACGGTCACATGTGTACAAGGCATAAAAGTATTTAGTGCATGTGAAAGACTCACCCGGGACAGGGGCTTTTGGGGGGGGACTGAATGCTAGCCTCTTGCCTTGCGGTCATGGGCCCTGCATTTGGAGGAATGGTGCTCTTTGTGAGCTGTATGCCTGGGGACCCTGTATATGCCATATTAGAGTGACCGAGTCAAACTGTTGGGTCATACAGTGTAAGGAGATGCTCATTCCATCACCTTCAGCCATCTGTCTGTTCTCTGTGCTAATTGACCCTGCTATTGTGTAAATATGTCCTGTGTTTACACTTATGACAATGTGTAGTGTATAGCAGGTGAGCGAGGAGACGTGACGTCTACCCTGAAAGGTCATATCTATGAGTCACCTCGGCTGTCTAAATGATTTAGTTAATTAGCTCATGTTAATTTATGTTCTGGTTTCCTCCTCTTCAACTGTATATAAGACTGGCATTTTGGTTATAGTAAACACTCCATGTTCAGCAGACAAACAAGTCTCGTCTCGTTGTGTGCTTGTGAGCAGCTGGAATATCTGATATCTATATCCAGACTGATAGGAAGCGGTATATGACTGGGGCACTCAAGCAGAGTGTGGGGCATTCCGTTACAGTGCATGCTTATGTAGATAACATATCCCCAGCCACTGACCATCACCATTGCCTCTGGCCTCCAACCACACCTTGAGCTTGTGTTGATCCCTGACAATCTTCTGTAGCATGTCCTTATTTTATGCCAATCTCCCATTGTATGTACCAAGTCTCTGTTAAATTTAATAAAGTCTTAGTATTATAGTATAGTTCAGGGGTCTTCAAACTACGGCCCTCCAGTTGTTCGGGAACTACAATTTCCATCATGCCTAGTCATGTCTGTGAATGTCAGAGTATTACAATGCCTCATGGGATGTGTAGTTCCGCCACAGCTGGAGGGCCGTAGTTTGAAGACCCCTGGTATAGTCTAAATAGTTCAATGAATGTATTTGATGGTGAAAATAAATCATGCTTTAATGATAGAAATTGTGAGATGATAAGATGGATTCTTCTAGGAATAACACTGCAGTGAGTCACTCAACGAAGTGTGTCGCCACCTATAGAAAAACTTGCTTACCAGATGGCAAGCAAAACCCAGGCATGTGGCTATAGCCCAGCCAAGGCCTTTGCTTGCACAGAAGATCATGGAAATAAGCCCTGTGGGTAGATGGCTGCATTAGTATATCCACACACTGATACCACCATTCAATCCCAGATTGTTATGTTCAGCAACAAACTCAGCAATAGACACAGAAAGAGAAACCAATCATAGCGTAATATATTGTCTAAATCAGATTTTTTTTTAGTAAAACAATAATGCACTTACATTTGCAAAATTAAAAAACATAGAGCCGGCCGGTTACAAACAAACTCCTGTCCTCCATTGACAACGTCACGTGTGACGAAACACGTCTGGAGGAGGATACGTGCTGACGTCACCACGCTGTCTCACTAGGAGGACGGGAGTTTGTTTGTAGCCAGCCGACTTTTTGTGTTTTTGTGCGTGACTTTTTAACCACTTAAAGGGTCACTAAAGGAAAAAAAATGTTTTGCTGAAATGACTGTTTACAGGGTATAGAGACATAAAAGTTAACTGATTCCTTTAAAAAATGATTAAAAATAGATACAAATCAATCATATAATGTGCCTGCAGTTTAGTTTCACTTTTAAACTGGTTTCATGTTTCTGTGAAGTAGAGAGACACACAGAACAAAAAAAAACAAATCCAGGGCAGTGTTTTGTTTTTAAAATGAATCTGATTGGTTCTGAGTTTTAGACACACAGCTTGGACCACAGTGAAAAGCTGCCATTAGATTTTTCATAAGGAGCCAGACAAGCAGGAATTGTGGAGATCAGAGCAGAATTACAGCAACTTCAAAGCAAAAACGAACAATGAGGACACGAAACCAGGACTGCAGTAAGATAAAGGAAGCTATTTAGCTAAAAACAAAATCCTTTAGTGATCCTTTAAGGACCGCCTCCTGCACATTTACGTCGGCAGAATGGCACGGCCGGACACAGGCACGTACCTCTATGTCCCCTTTAAGTGCCCAGCCGTGCGTCGCTCGCGCGCCACGGGTGTGCACCCGAGACCCAGTCTGAAGCTCCGTGACCCGCGGACCCGATCGCCGCTGGTGTCCCGCGATCAGTCACAGGAGCTGAAGAACGGGGACAGGTGAGTGTAAACACACCTTCCTCGTTCTTCACAGTAGCAATGTTACTGATTGTCTGTTCCCTGATATAGAAAAAGGCGATCAGTGATGTCACACGTCCAGCCCCGCCCCCCTACAGTTAGAAACAGATATGAGGTCACACATAACCCCTACAGTGCCCTCTAGTGGTTAACTCCTAAACTGCAATTGTCATTTTCACAGTAATCAGTGCATATTTATAGAAATGTTTGCTGTGAAAATGACAATGGTCCCAAAAATGTGTCAAAATTGTCCGATGTGTCCGCCATAATGTCGCAGTCACGAAAAAAAATCGCTGATCGCCGCCATTAGTAGTAAAAAGAAAATTATTAATAAAAATGCCATAAAACTATCCCCTATTTTGTAAACGCTATAACTTTTGCGCAAACCAATCGTTAAGCGCTTATTGCGATTTTTTTTACCAAAAATAGGTAGAAGAATACGTATCGGCCTAAACTGAGGGGAATAAAATGTTTTTTATATATTTTTGGGGGATATTTATTATAGCAAAAAGTAAACAATATTGATATTTTTTTTTTAATTGTCGCTCTATTTTTGTTTATAGCGCAAAAACTAAAAACCGCAGAGGTGATCAAATACCACCAAAAGAAAGCTCTATTTGTGGGGAAAAAAGGACGTTAATTTTGATTGGGAGCCACGTCGCACGACCGTGCAATTGTCAGTTAAAGCGACGCGGTGCCGAATCGCAAAAACTGGCCAGGTCCTTTTCCTGCGTAATGGTCCGGGGCTTAAAGCGGAGTTTCACCCTAAATATAAGATCTCCCATGTGATCCAGCATACTGGCGTCAGCGCCAGTATGCTGGGTTTTTTTTTTTTTAATCCCACACTTACTGTATTATCCTGGAATTTCATTTTTTTCCCCCGCGGTGGACGGCGCCAGTATAGCGCGTCACATCTTCCGAAAATACCCAATATGGACTCGGGTAATCTCGGCGAAAATGCGGCGCCTGCACACAGACCTAGGAGCTGACTGCGCAGGCGCCGTATTTCTCCGAGTCCTATTTCGGAGGGCGTGACGCGCCATAGCCGTAGGACTCGGAGAAATACGGCGCCTGCGCAGTCAGCTCCTAGGTCTGTGCGCAGGCGCTGCATTTTCGCCGAGATTACCCGAGTCCATATTGGGTATTTTCGGAAGATGTGACGCGCTATACTGGCGCCGTCCACTGCGGGGGAAAAAAATGAAATTCCAGGATAATACAGTAAGTGTGGGATTAAAAAAAAAAAAAACCCAGCATACTGGCGCTGACGCCAGTATGCTGGATCACATGGGAGATCTTATATTTAGGGTGAAACTCCGCTTTAAGTGGTTAAACTCTGCAAATGTATGTGCAATACTGTTTTACTAAAAATAAATATCTGGTTGGACAATATTACGCCATGGTTGGTTTCTCTTTGGTTTTCTCTTATTTATTTATTTTTTACAATTTCCTGTTATTATAAGATAAAATATAAAATTGGATTTCAAATTATTCATCTGATCTGGTACATATTTGCATCTTTCATATTTCGTTTGCCAATAAATAATTTAGGCGAATATTACTTAACGTAAGCCGGCTTGAAAGAACACATTCTGTTGGAATGAACTGACCCATGCTGTACCATGGCAGGAGGACAATGTGTGCTCTGTACACAACAGGTGTTTATTAACAGGAGGCAACAAAAGTCTTTTGCATCGCAGTTTTATGCCAGTTACTTTATTTGTGATCCATAAATGTTTTTTTTTATTTTTTATCATGACTCAGTCTCTATTAACCACTTAAGGACCGCCTTCCACACATATACGTCGGCAGAATGGCACGGCTGGGCACATCAACGTATATATACGTTGATTTTTGTACCCAGCCGTGGGTCGCGGGCACGCGCCGGCGACCCGGTCCGAAGCTCCGGGACCGCAGGCCTCGCGGACCCGATCACCGCTGGAGTGCGGCGATCGGTCCCCGAAGCTGAAGAACGGGGAGAGCCGTGTGTAAACACGGCTTCCCCGTGCTTCACTGTGGCCGCAGCATCGATCACGTCATCCCTGTTATAGGGGGACGTGGTCGATGACGTCACACCTACAGCCACACCCCCCTACAGTTGTAAACACACACATAGGTCACACATCCCCTACAGCGCCCCCTGTGGTTAACTCCCAAACGGCAACTGTCATTTTCACAGTAAACAATGCAATTTAAATGCATTTGTTGCTGTAAAAATGACAATTGTCTCAAAAATGTGTCAAAATTGTCCGAAGTGTCCGCCATAATGTCGCAGTCATGAAAAAAATCGCTGATCGCCGCTATTAGTAGTAAAAAATAAATAAATTATGAAAATGCAATAAAATTATCTCTTATTTTGTAAACGCTATACATTTTGCAAAAACCAACCGATAAACGCTTTTTGCGATTTTTTTTTTACCAAAAATAGGTAGAAGAATACGTATCGGCCTAAACTGAGGAAAAAAATTAAATTATATATATTTTTGGGGGATATTTATTGTAGTAAAAAGAAAAAAATATTGAATTTTTTTCAAAATTGTCGCTCTATTTTTGTTTATAGCGCAAAAAATAAAAACCGCAGAGGTGATCAAATACCACCAAAAGAAATCTCTATTTGTGGGGAAAAAAGGACGCCAATTTTGTTTGGGAGCCACGTCGCACGACCGCTCAATTGTCAGTTAAAACGAAGCAGTGCCGAATCGCAAAAAGGGGCCTAGTCCTTTGGCAGCATTTTGGTCCGGGTCTTAAGTGGTTATACAAACAGATGGCAACCGCCCCAATCTGTAACTGGCCTATGCAGCAAGGAACAGGAAGGACCCTATTGCCAATATGTAAGATGAACACATTAGGTTGTCTAAGGTATCTCTAATGGATTCTTATCTAGCCAATTAAAGGGGTTGTAAAGGAAAATTTGTTTTCCCTAAATCGCTTCCTTTACCTTAGTGCAGTCATGGGCGTCCGCCTATAGAAGTAAGGGGGGGCCAGTGACCCCCCCTGGAATCGGCAAGGGTCTGCCATGCTCGCATCTGTAGCTGTGCTGACTCTCTCTGTGTTTGTGCGAGTCGGCTCCACAGCTGTTGCAAGATCAGTGTCACTGAGATACAGAGCTCTTTACTGCCACCTCTGGCTGCTTCCTGTATGTGCACCCTCGTGTTTGCTTTGCTGCCTGTAATGTATTTTCAAAGGGACATGTGGAAACAGGACTTGGGAGAAGGAAGACCACCGTGACCTTACAAGTGGGGACTGTGAGTACAAGTTAAGGGAGAAGGCTTTATGGGATAATGACTAAGCCCCTCCCCTTCATGACATTGTCAAAAAAGCGAAGCATAGGTGACCGTAACATTATGCCCCCCCCCCCCTGGAAAAAGTTCAGTGGATGCCCATGAGTGCAGTCCTCCTGCACTTACCTCATTCTTCCATTTTGCTTTTAAATGTCCTTATTTCTTCTGAGATATCCTCACTTCCTGTTCTTCTGTCTGTAACTCAACACTGTAATGCGAGGCTTTCTCCCTGGTGTGGAGAAAGCCTCTTGAGGGGGCGAGCAGGAGTATCAGGACGCCCACTAACACACAGCTCCTTTCTCTATCTGCAAAGTAGAGAGTGTCCTGACACTCCTGCTCGCCCCCTCCCCCCTCAAGAGGCTTTCTCCACACCAGGGAGAAAGGCTCACATTACTGTGTGGAGTTAGGCCGCGTTCACACGATCAGACATGTCCTATGAAGCATGTCCGACGGACTGTTTTCATCAGACCAGGCTGAAGTGGTCTGATGGTCTGATGTGCGTACACACCATCGGACCAAAATCCCCTCGGACCAGAACGCGGTGACGTAGAACACAACGACGTGATGAAAAAACGAAGTTCAATGCTTCCAAGCATGCGTCGACTTGATTCTGAGCATGCGCAGGATTTTGGTCCGATGATTTTGTGTACTAACCATTCCAGCGGACAGGTTTTAAAGCATGCTTTGAAACTTTGGTCCCCTGGAAAACGGTCTGATAGGCCGTACACACGATCGAACATGTCCGCTGAAACTGGTTTGATCGTGTGTACGCGGCCTGACAGACAGAAGAACAGGAAGTGAGGATTTATCAGAAGAAATAAGGACATTTAAAAACCAAAATGGAAGGATGAGGTAAGCGAAGGAGGACTGCACTAAGGTAAAGGAAGCTGTAATGTAATGTAAGATTATCATCGGGCCCCCATGCACCTGGGGCCCCTGGGCAGTGCCCACGCATTAAGACAGCCCTGCTTGCACCATGGAACACACAGGGCCGTGGGTGACTCAACCACCAGAAGATATCAGATCTAGGCGTTTGGGACAAAGACGAGCCATCTGCCCCAGGACATTGCCGGGATGGAAATGACAGCCATTCAGCAAGGATGCTTTGTCCTCTCAGTCAGTTTAAATGCAAATTTCCCTTTTTGAACTGGAACTACGCCATTACAAAAGGCTACCAACCATTGAGGATGATGATGATTCTGAATAAAACAGCTGATTGGGTCTTCTGCGGTGTATTGTCTGTGATCTGGCCATGGATAAACTCACCCCCCCCCCCTCTTCCCACCGTCTGGAAACAGCAGAGAGACGAACGGAGCTGAATTGCAGAGCTGTCTGTTTGCTCCGGGGGGTTTGTCTGTAAAAGCTCGCCGACAATTACATGGTGGACAAGCAAGAGAAAGTTTAGGAAGGAAAATGGATAACACCGAGAGAGCACTTTAATATGGGGGCAGAAGCGCGGTCACCTTATTTTATTTTGATGTTGGGAACTTGTATGCCTCATAAAGTGGAGAGAGTCCTGACAGAATTTAATAGACGTCTACAATGTTTTAAAAGAAAATCCTTCACAAGCTTCTGGTTTTGTGAATTTTAGATTTTTTTTGACATTGTGAATTCCCATGTGTTGAATGAGATCCGCGGGTCCATAATTTGGGCTTTGCCCTTTTCAACACGGAGGAACCTTCGAAATAATTTTTCAGCCTCAGAGCCCATTCACACTGGGGCAACACGACTTTCAGCACGACTTTGGGAGGCAACTTATACAGGTCTTGAGTATGAATCACCAGGCAACTTACAAGGGCAACTTCAAGTCGCCTCCAGGACAGGAGTCTTTCCAGTAGGGATGAGCTTCGAGTTCGAGTAGAACTCATGTTCGACTTGAACATTGCCTGTTCGCCGAACAGCGAACTATTTGGGGTGTTCGCGGAAAGTTTGTGTGAACTTTAGAACCCTGTTAAAGTCTATGGGACTCGAACGTTTGCTAATTTTAAAGGCTAATATGCAAGTTATTGTAATAAAAAGTGTTTGGGGACCTGGATCCTGCCCCAGGGGACATGTATCAATGCAAAAAAAAGTTTTAAAAACTGCAGTTTTTTTGGCAGCAGTGATTTTAATAATTCCTTTAAGTGAAACAATAAAAGTGAATTATTCCTTTAAATTTCGTACCTGGGGGGGATGTATAGTATGCCTGTAAAGTAGCACTTGTTTCCCATGCTTAGAGCTGTCCCGGCACAAAGTGTCATTTCTGAAGGAAAAAAAGTAATTTAAAATCACTTGCGGCTATAATGAATTGTCGGCTCCCGGCAATACAGAGAAAAGTCATTCATAAAAAAAAATATGTATGCATTTAAAAAAAAAAAAAATTGGGATGGAGTTCCCCTTAAAATCCATACCAGACCTGAAGGGTCTGGAATGGATATTTGGGGGGAACCCCACATTTTTTTTTTTTTTGGACGCAGGGTTCCCCTTAATATCCATACCAGACGCTAAGGTGAGTGATTTTAAATGACTTTTTTCCTTCAGAAATTACATTTTGTGCAGGGACAGTTCCAAGCACAGGAAACAAGCGCTACTTTACAGGCATACTATACACCCCCCTGGGTACGAAATTTAAAGGAGTATTTAAATTTTATTGTTTCACTTTAAGCATTTAAATCACTGCTCCTGAAAAAAACTGCAGTTTTTTAAACTTTTTGTTGCATTGATACATGTCCCCTAGGACAGGACCCGGGTCCCCAAACACTTTTTAGGACAATAACTTGCATATTAGCCTTTAAAATTAGTACTTTAGATTTCAAACGTTCGAGTCCCATAGACTTTAACAGGGTTCTAAAGTTCACACAAACTTTTGGTCTGTTCGCAGGTTCTGGTGCGAACCGAACCCAGGGGTGTTCGGCTCATCCCTACTTTCCAGTGGCCAATCAAACAACAATCAGCTCTAGGGGAGGGAGGGGGAGGGAAATGTATGTTAGGCCACGTACACACGATCGGTCCAACTCGATGAGAATGGTCTGACGGACCGTTTTCATTGGTTCACAGACTGATGGTCTGATGGTCTAATGTACGTACACACAATCGGTTCAATAACCGATCGGGTCAGAACACGGTGACGTAGAACACAGCGACGTGATGAAAGGTTTTTGGACCGATGATTTTGCGTACTAACGATCGGTTTGGACCGATGGTCAGGCGTCCATCAGTCCGATTTTAAAGCAAGTTTTAAAACTTTGGTCCGATGGACGACGGACCGATGGGCAGTACACACGGTCGGTTTGAACCGATGAAACTGGACTTAAGTCTATTTTCATCGGTTTGGACTGATCGTGTGTACGCGGCCTTAGACAGTGATCCGACTTCTGAGGCGACTTCCATTGAAATCTATGGGTACAAGTTGCCTAGAAGTCGGATTGAAGTAGTACAGGAACCTTTTCTGAAGTCGGAGCGACTGCAGTAGTGTGTATTAAGACGGCTCTCATTCACTTCCATTCAACTTGGGGCGACTTGAAGTCGGATCCCAGGTTGCCCCAGTGTGAACCGGCTCTTAGGGAACCCCTGCTTATAATTACCATATCTACAACTCATGATTTATTAGTGTGAAGGTCAGTAGGAAGAATGTTTCTTACACTCAGGGTTGGCCCAAGACAGCCTTTCTCAAACTTTTTACCCCAGGGGAACCCTAAAAATAATGTTTAGGTCTCGGGGAACCCCTGATAAAACCCATTCAACCTTTGGTGGTCAGTGAGAAGAAAACCCTTTTTTACAGTAGTGGTAAGAATGCCCCCCTTACAGAGAACTATGAAGATCATTGGTGTAATACTACTGGCTCCCCCAAGTGGAATTGGCTCAGAACTATGTAGGCACTAGGGATGAGCCGAACACCCCCGCGTTCGCTTCGCAACAGAACCGTCGAACAGTCCGATCGTTCGCGCGAACATTTAGAACCCCGTTGAAGTCTATGGGACTCGAACGTTCGAATTCAAAAACGGTCGTTTTATAGACCAATTTTCAAGTTATTGTTGGAAAACGTCTTTGAGAACCCGGGTCTTGCCCCAGGGAACATGTATTAATGGAAAAAAGTCTTAAAAACAGTTGTTTCGTTTCACTCGAATTTGCCGTGAACGATCGTTTTTGTTCGAAATTCGACGAACGATCGAACGGAAGATGTTCGAGTCGAACATACGTTCATTTCGAACACGAAGCTCATCCCTAGTAGGCACCATCAAACAGGAGGTAAATCAGCCACAGCTCAAGGAACCCCTAGCCACCTCTGGAGGAACCCTAGTTGAGAATGGCTGGCCCAAGACCTTATTCTGTCTGGGTCCAAGAATGAAATGCTGTCCATAATTTGGGTTGGCCTTTTCGGTGTAGATGTTGTTGATTTGTATACAGTTGGGACTCCAAAATTCCAGATTTTAGAGACTTAAGAGAGGCCATAATTTGGGTTTTGCTTTACCGTTGAGTCTCTGATATTCGAGATTTTAGAGATCAGCTTAATGTAAATAGCCTTAGTGATATTATCCTAAAGTCAATTTGGAGGTCCCCCTTGTTGAGCTCTTTGTCTGAAAATACTGGAAATCACGTTGATCCTCGTTCTTCATTACTTTGCCTTAATGATCGAAGAACAGGTATGCAAATATGAATTTCTGCCTTTAATGACTCTAAGGCTGCGTACACACGATCAGACATGTCCGACGGAGCGTTTTCATCGGACCAGGCTGAAGTGGTCTGTTGGTCTGATGTGTGTACACACCATCGGACCAAAATCCCCTCGTACCAGAACGCGGTGACGTAGAACACAACGACGTGATGAAAAAACTAAGTTCAATGCTTCCAAGCATGCGTCGACTTGATTCTGAGCATGCGCGGGATTTTGGTCCGCTGATTTCGTGTACTAACCATCGAACATGTCCGACGGACAGGTTTCCAGCGGACAGGTTTCTAAGCATGTTTGGAACCTTTTGTCCGCTGGAAAACGGTCCGATAGGCCATACACGCGATCGAACATGTCCGCGGACCAGTTTCAGCGGACATGTTGGATCGTGTGTACGCGGCCTTATAAACCAAGTGATTAGCATGACAGCCAGATAATTAGGTTTTTCAGGTCAGCAGTGACAACTCTCTTTACTCCTCATAGTAGAGAGCCAGAATGATAAAGTCAATTTCTGTTTTGGGTTAACAAGTATATAAACTTAGTAGTTCTTGCTGGGCTATCTAATGGGAAATCCTAGAACTGTCATTACACTCAACTTCCCCTTGAAGAACAAAACATTAGATGGGTATTGTCTTCTGCGTGCAGAGAGGTGAGGGGTGATCTTAAAATGTACGTCTATTCACAATACAAGTCATGGTAGTATATAGGCTCCTAAAAAAGAAAAAGAAAAAAAAGAATAATAACCTTGCACTGTGATGTCACCGCTCTCTAGTGAATGGATAGGCTGCATTCTCAGTGATGTCACCAGCCTCTAGTGAATGGATAGGCTACATTCTCAGTGATGTCACCGCTCTCTAGTGAATGGATAGACTGCATTCTCAGTGATGTCACCAGCCTCTAGTGAATGGATAGGCTACATTCTCAGTGATGTCACCGGTCTCTAGTGAATGGATAGGCTGCATTCTCAGTGATGTCACCGGTCTCTAGTGAATGGATAGGCTGCATTCTCAGTGATGTCACCGCTCTCTAGTGAATGGATAGGCTGCATTCTCAGTGATGTCACTGCTTTCTAGTGAATGGGTAGGCTGCATTCTCAGTGATGTCACTGCTTTCTAGTGAATGGGTAGGCTGCATTCTGAATAATGTGACAGTAAAAGGACTTTGGACAGTTACAATGATACACTGTATCTGCTTTCCACTGAACTGTGAATAATGACGATAACCTATGAAAATATATCTAATGATGTTTCTTAACCTTCGCTCCAGCAAAGTAGGAACCAATTGCCTGCTAGCCAGAGTGCATTTATTCCAACCTGATATGGACGACCTGTGACACGCCACTGACACCTTACGTCTGATATCTGCGGTCGCGGCCTCAATAAACAGTTTGGTTTTAGTGTTTTTTTGCTGTAATGGACTCGGTTGGATGGCAGAGCCAGGCGTCTGATCACAGGCCGTGTAATCACAGGTACCCTGTTTTCTGCGCCTGTGCCTTGGAGCCGTCCTCCTCTCATTATCTCCCGCCAAAAGCCCCCAGCTGTTCTCTCTAGTGCCGGGTCCTAGCTGGTGACACGCGCCTGCGGCGGCCACACATATCCACACGAGGTATTGGTCTAATGACTCCGGCTCGTTATAAGCTCTGCGGCTATTATACAGATCCAGAGCAATGCGTCGGCTACAGGAACGCCAGAACCACCTGCTGCCATCGTTATTTTCAGAATTGTTTCGAAGGAGCCATGTTGTCAAAGCAGCAGGATGAAGACTAGTGGGCAAAAAAGAAAAATGGAGAAGAGATACGCGTTACTTCTCTCAAAATTAATTTTTTTTTTGCAATCACAAATGTTGCAAAATCAAAATGTGAGCCGTGTCTATGATTCTGACCCCGGGGCTTGCAGTTTTCAGCCATTACAATGCCTTCTGATATTCTAAATGGAAGAAAACACGGAACTGGACTGAGATGCCGACATGGAGATGCTACATTCATGTCAATCTTGGTACCAGTGCAGCTCTTGAATGGGGAGACTAAGGTAGTTCAACTTCTTTCTAATACCTGCAGCAGGCCAATGAAATCATCAGTCTATCTAGACCAGTGATGGCGAGCCTTGGCACAGGAAACTACATTTCCCATGATGCTCCACAACACTGCAGAGTGCATGTGCATCATGGGAAATTAAGTTCCAAAACATCTGGGGTGCCAAGGTTCTCCGTCACTGGTCTAACTGTAGACCAGGGGTCTTCAAACTACGGCTTTCTAGTTGTTCAGGAACTACAATTTCCATCGTGCCTAGTAGGGTTGTCCCGATACCGATACCAGTATCGGTATCGGGATCGATACCGAGTATTTGCGGGAGTACTTGTACTCCCGCAAATACCCCCGATACCTAAATAGAATACTCCCCCCCCCCACCGCCGCCACCGCCGCTGCCGTATATGCAAAGCCGCCCCCGCCACCTATACAAAGCCGCTGCCGTGGCGGGGGCATCATCATCAGGTACGGGGGATATGGCTGCAATATGGAGGGGACATGGCTGCATATATGTGGGGGGGCATGGCTGCAATATGTGGGGGGACATGGCTGCAATATGTGGGGGACATGGCTGCAATATGTGGGGGGACATGGCTGCAATATGTGGGGGGACATGGCTGCAATATGTGGGGGGACACGGCTGCAATATGTGGGGGGACATGGCTGCAATATGTGGGGGGACATGGCTGCAATATGTGGGGGGACATGGCTGCAATATGTGGGGGGACATGGCTGCAATATGTGGGGGGACATGGCTGCAATATGTGGGGGGACATGGCTGCAATATGTGGGGGGACATGGCTGCATTATGTGGGGGGACATGGCTGCATTATGTGGGGGGACATGGCTGCATTATGTGGGGGGACATGGCTGCATTATGTGGGGGGACATGGATGCATTATGTGGGGGGACATGGATGCATTTGGGGACACACTACTTGAAAAAAAAGTATCGGTACTTATACTCGGTCCTAAAAAAGTGGTATCGGGACAACCCTAGTGCCTAGTCATGTCTATGAATGTCAGTGTGTTACAATGCCTCATGGGATTTGTAGTTCTACAACAGCTGGAGGACCGTAGTTTGAGGATCCCTGGTCTAGACCATCCATTCTCAACTAGGGTTCCTCCAGAGTAGCCTTTCTCAACCTCTTTTACCCCAGAGGAACCCTTGAAATAATTTTCAGATCTCAGGGAACCCCTGGTAAGATTAGCCCATCAGGAGTCATTGGGAAAATTCCCCCTAATGCCCTGTACACATGATAGGTAAGTCTGCATTCACACCTAGGCGTTTTGTCGCCCTACGCCCGACGCTACAATACGCCGGACCGTCGAATCGTTCACATCTCCTAACGCCGTACGCCGAAAGAACGCCGAACCCTTTTTCGACGCGCGTATCGGGCGGCTTCGGCGTTCCGCATAGCCGACAATACAATGTAAAAAAAAACGCGGTTAAAAACGACGCGTTTTGTCGCCGCAAATCGCGGGACAAAACGCCTATTTTTTGTCGCCGCAAAACGCCTACGCGAAGGTGTGAATGCAGCTTTAGTCTGATGAAAACGGTCTGATGGATTTTTCCATCAGATATCCGATGAAGCTGACTGATGATCAGTGGTGCCTACACACCATCAGTTAAAAAAAAAACTATTGTGTCAGAACGCGGTGACGTAAAACTCTACGACATGCTGAAAAAAATTAAAGGGGTTGTACATTTTTTTTTTTTCATAATAAGCATCCTTTACCTGCAGACATTCCTCTTTTCACTTCCTCGTTGTTCGTTTTTGCTCAGAAGTTGCTCTATTTCTTCTCTGTTCTGTTCACTTCCTGCTTGTCTGATTGTTACTCACCACCATGAAGGGAGGCTTTACTGCGGTGGTCAGTGACGTGCTCGCCCCCTCCTGGGAACTACATCTGTGCGGCAGGACGCTCTCTACGTGTTAGGCCTCGTACACACGATCGGACATATCCGATGAAAACGGTCCGCGGACCATTTCCATCGGATATGTCCGATCGGGAGTTTGATCCGATTGCGTGTACACACCATCGGATCAAATTCCCCGCCGTCGGACGGCGCGGTGACGTGGCGGTGACGCGGCGGTGACGTTGACGCTGCCACGTCACCGCCACGTCACCGCACCAGGAAGTTAAACACTTCCGCGCATGCGCCGAATCCATTCGGTGGCGGCGCGGCGGTGGTGGGGGACGACATGCCTGCTGGTAAGTGTACTAACCAGCAGACATGTCGGGCGGACAGATTCCCACCGGATAGATTTCAAAGCATGCTTTGAAATCTGTCGGGTGGAGAAATCTGTCCGCTAGCCCATATACACGAGCAGAGATGTCTGCTGAAACGGTCCATCGGACCGTTTTCAGCGGACATATCCCCTCGTGTGTACGAGGCCTTAGAGACTTCAAGGAGGTGTGAATTACTGGGCGTGCCGCAATGCATACTGGGAAATGTAGTTCTTACATGAACGAGCGCCGCAAACCAGGAAGTGAATGAGAGAACAGAAACTAGAACGCCGGAGGTGATATAGATGAAGGAATTTAATAGGGATTTACTCGTTTTTTAACAGAATCATTACACTATTCTGTCTGTCTACCTTGCAGACGTAGGGCCAGATTCTGGTAAACTGGCGTAAATGCCAGCGGGGGCGTATCGTATTTACGCTACGCCGCCGCAACTCTGGACGCAAGTGCCGTATTCTCAAAGCACTTGCGTCCAGAGTTGCGGCGGCGTAGCGTAAATGGCCCGGCGTAAGCCTGGGTAATACAAATTTGGATGAGGTGGGCGTGTTTTATGTAAAACAATCGTGACCCCACATTTTTGACGTTTTTTAACTGCGTGTGCGCCGTCCGTGGACGTATCCCAGTGCGCATGCTCCAAATTATGCCGCAAATACATTGGTTTAGACGTGAACGTAACTTACGCAAAGCCCTATTCGCGAACGGTTTACGCAAACGACGTAAAATACGACGACCGGGTGCAAGTACGTTCGTGAATCGGCGTATCTACCTCATTTGCATATTCGACGCGGCTAATCGACGGAAGCGCCCCTAGCGGCCAGCGTATAACTGCACACAATTATACGACGTCGTAGGCTAGTTACATCGGCGGAAGAAGCCTATTTTTTTCAACGTATCTGCGTTTGAGAATCGGCGTAACAATACGCCGGCGCAGATTTGAAATTACGGAGATACGCCGCCGTAACTGTTTTGAGAATCTGGCCCATTAACTTTAGGCAAAAACATTTTTTCCTTTACAACTCCTTTAAGTTCAATGCTTCCGAGCATGCGTCGACTTGATTCTGAGCATGCGTGCATTTTTAACCGATGGACATGCCTACAGACGATTGATTTTTTTTCTATCGGTTAGTTAACCATCAGATCATTTTAAAACAAGTTCCTATTTTTTAACCGATGGATAAATAACCGATGGGGCCCGCACACGATCGGTTTGGTCTGATGAAAACGGTCCATCAGACAAACCGATCGTGTGTACGCGGCATAAGTCGGTGGTGGAAAGTCTGAACAATGCTACCCACTGGCTCTGCCATGTGGCATTGGACCTGGAACCGTGCTGCCATGATGATGGCAGTTTAACCAGTCAGACATGTTAGGCTAGGCTGCACCAGGTTGCCAGACCGCACCAGGTAGGCTCCAGATAGGACTGTACAACTTAACAATTCAGCCCCAGACCATTTGGCTGCCAAAATGCTGACCAGGCCAACTTTTTGCCGATTTGGCACTGCGTCGCTTTAACTGACAATGCTGATGCGGTCGTGAGGCGACGCGGCTCCCAAATCAATATGCTGTGCGTTCCTTTTTTTTCCCACAAATTTTTGCAGAGCTTTCTTTTGGTGGTATTTGATCTACCTCTTGCTTTTTTTATATTGATTTTTGCGCTATAAATTATCAAACTAAATAGATCAAATTATGAAAAAAATCCAAAATGCAACATTTTTTTACTCTTTGCTATAATAAATATCCCCCAAAAATATATGTTTTTCCTCAGTTTAGGCCGATACGTATTCTTCTACATATTCTTGGTAAAAAAAAAAAAATCGCAATAAGCGTATATCGATTGGTTTGCGCAAAAGTTATAGCGTCTATGAAATAGGGGATCGTTTTATGGCATTTTTATTAATATATATTTTTTAACTAGAAATGGCGGCGATTTTTATCGTGACTGTGACATTTTGGCGGACACATCGGACACTTTTGACACTATTTTGGGACCATTGAAATCTATACAGCGATCAGTGCTATAAAAATGACACTGTGTAATGGACAGTGGCAGGGAAGGGGTTAAACACTAGGGGGGCGCTGAAGGGGTTAAGTGTGTTCTAGGGCATGCTTCTATCTGTGGGGGGGGGGCTGGGCTGCTACTTACACAACAGCCACTTACACGACAGCGATCACTGCTCCCGATCACAGGGAGCAGACAATTAGTGTCCTGTCACTAGGCAGAACAGGGAAATGGCTTGTTTACATAGGCATCTCCCCATTCTGCCGCTCCATGACACGATCGTGGGACACCGGCGGACATCGAGTCCGTGAGTTCCGCGGGCACGGTCGCGGAGCTTGCGGCAGGGGCGAGCCCGCACGGTGGCAAATTCAACAGGACCAGGGCCGGCCATTGGGGTGTGCGAGCTGTGCGGCCGCACAGGGCGCCATGGGCAACAGGGGCGCCGTGCGGCCATCACAGCTCGCAGAATGTGAGTGGTAGCAGGGCCTAGGCGGATTAGGAAGGCAGCCGCCTAGGACGCACTGCCACCTAGGGGCGCCGCTGACTCTTGCCTCACCTCTTCCTCCTCATCGTTGCTCCCCAGGCTCCTGGCAGAGGATAGAGGGGCCCCGGACAGCCTCTTTGTGTATGTTTAGGTGACCAGGGGGTGAGGGGTGAAGATGGGGGGGTGCCACAGGATTAGCTCGCACAGGGCGCCTGAACACTTAAGGCCGGCCCTGAACGGGGGGTACAAGTACGTACAGGGAAATGTCTTGTTTACATAGGAATCTCCCCGTTCTGCAGCTCCGTGACACGATCGCGGACATTGAGTCCTTGGGGTCCCGTAGGCACGGGCACAGAGCTTGCGGCAGGGGTACACGCATTAGCAAATTCAACGGGACGTACAGGTATGTCCCTTTGCACAGCCGCGCCATTCTGCAGACGTAAATGTTCGTGCGCCGGTCAGCAAGCGGTTAAACAATGCGTGTTTTGTATGACTGTAAGCCCTCTGTAAAATATGATTAAAGCCAAGCTGATAACATTCGTTATTCCTTAGTTGGCGTACGTTGAGTTGCGATCGATGTTAAACGCTGAGAGATTCACCCGTCAAGGCCGTTCATTTTCTGGTGATCTCACCTCGGCAGCTTCGCAATGATGAAACTCTCACGGTTAACCACAGACAGCGTCTTCCTCCTGATGTTCTGGCGGTCGTCACACGTCGTAGTCACACCGATCCATCTGTGGTTTCAGAAGTTGGGGAAGTGATTGTCGGGAGACCATTAACACCTTTCCGTCTCATCAATAATTCACATTCCCTCTAACGGGTCTGTTGGGACCTGCGACCACAGGGGCCTCCACGGGGCCCACTTAATAAACCCAATTTAGCATCCCTCTCCCTATCAAGCTGAGGAATCCATCCAGAAGGAGCTCTGACGTTGTAGGTGGACATAGTTGGCGTTTGAAAGGACTAAAGTGGCTCCACATCCCCAAAAAATTAGTGGAACCTCGGATTACGAGTATAATCCGTTCCAGGAGAATGCTCGTAATCCAAAGTACTCGCATATCAAAGCGAGTTTTCCCATTGAAGTCAATGGAAATGAAAATATTTTTTGTTCCGCATTGACTTCAATGGCATGCAATACCGCATACGGCCAGAGGCGGGGAGGTTCCACTGTATTTTAGTTTTGGGTAGAGTGTGGTTTAGCAGCACTCTGTGGTTTCACCGGGGAGATGTCCTATAACTTCCTGTGCAGATGACAACATCCTATATATGTGGAACCTATAGAGCATGGGTGCTCAACCCGTGGCCCTCCAGCTGTTACAGAACCACAAGTCCCATGAAGCATTGCAACTAACTAACTGTAACAAGAATGACTCCCAAAGGCAGAGGCATAATGGGACTTGTAGTTCCACAACAGCTGGAGGGACATAGGTTGATCACCCATGCTGTAGGGGTATAGGGATCATTGAGGAAAGGATCTGCTGGGCGTCTGATCCTACCGGGGCTTTGAAAATTCCATTTTGGCCACTGATGATAGACAAAAAAAGAGGAGGTGACACATCAAGAGCTACAATATGACGAGACCCATAGGGCTCATTTATACTTGCTTCAAAATGTGGCGTTTGACATGCTTTTTTATAGCACTGTAAATGCTAATCAAAGCACATGTTACTAAAAGTGTGGGATCAGCAGAGCTTGGGGTTACTACTAAGTGGGGGAATCAGCAAGGCTTGGGGTTACTACTGAGTGGGAGATAAGCAGAGCTAGAGGTTACTACTAAGTGTGGGAATCAGCAGAGCTTGGGGTTACTACTGAGTGGGGGATCAGCAGAGCTTGGGGTTACTACTGAGTGGGGGATCAGCAGAGCTTGGGGTTACTACTGAGTGGGGGGATCAGCAGAGCTAGAGGTTACTACTGAGTGGGGGATTAGCAGAGCTAGAGGTTACTACTGAGTGGGGGATCAGCAGAGCTGGTCCTGTTTACAGGTAGTGTTTGCTTTGCTTCATAAAAAAATACACCCCTGTCTATTTCTAGGTGCTTCAAAATGTCTCCAAAGACTCCATAAAAGCCTATTACCCTCGCTAACAGTACCTGCAGCATTTGAGGGGCATTTATTCACAGTTAGCTTTGTGTGGGAGGTATGAGATATCCCAGGATGCACTAGTATACCAACCAGAAAGACATCATCAGTAGTCACTTCTGGTCCATGTGTGTGTGTGTGTGTATATATATGTATGTATTCTGGGAGTTTCTGGTGCAGACGTCACATCAGGTGTGCAGCATGGAGCAGCAGGGGGGTAATTGGGGTCCGGACTGGAGCGGAGCAGATGGCAAGCATGGTGCACAACATGGGAACGCTATAGCAGAAAGTGAGCGGGGACCAGAGAAAGAGAGAGGACTGAGTGGCAGAGGATCTGCAGAGCAGATGTGAAACTTCATGAGCACCATTGGAGCAATATAGTGGGAGGTGAACAGAGAATGGAGAGATAGGAGGATCAGCAAACCACAGGACCAGCAGAGCTTGGGGTTACTACTGAGTGGAGGATCAACGGAGCTGGGAGTTGCTACTGAGTGGGGAAAAAGCAAAGCTGGAGGTTACTAATGAGTGGGGAATCAGCAGAGCTTGGGGTTACTAAGTGGAGGATCAGAAGAGCTGGGGGTTACAAATGAGCTGGGGATCAGCAGAGCTGAGGGTTACTAATGATAACAAGAAAAACCTGGGGAATGCCCAGGGAATAACCAAGCCTACTTACCGACCAGCTATCAGAACAACCAATTAACCAATTAACAGTATGCGTTAAAAGCAGGGGTTTTGTCCGCACACATTTGCAAACGCATGCGTAAGCCACAGAGCCGCGCCAAGGCCCCCCATAATTCTGTGGTCCTAACACTAAACAGTGAGTGTCCTCACAGTGGAGGCACATGCATTTTAATGGATAGATAGGGGCAGGTGGACTGAAGGGGAGCCACCCCTCCTGCAAAGGTGTTGGTGCACTTCTGGAAAAAGCAGAGCTGGGGGTTACTAATGAGCAGGGGATCAGCAGAGCTGGGGTAACTACTGAGTGGCGGAATCAGCAGAGCTTGGGGTTGCTACTGAGTGGGGGAATTAGCAGAGCTTGGGGTTGCTACTGAGTGGGAGGTCAGCAGAGCTGGGGGTTACTACTAAGTGGGGGAATCATCAGAGCTTGGGGTTGCTACTGAGTGGGAGATCATCAGAGCTGGGGGTTACTACTAAGTGGAGGATCAGCAGAGCTGGGGGTTGGTACTAAGTGGGGAATAAGCAGGGCTGGGGGTTACTACTAAGTAAGAGATCAGCAGAGCTGTGGGTTATTACTGAGTGGGGGAATCAGCAGAGTTTTGGGTTACTACTGAGTGGAAGAACACCAGAGCCTGGGGTTGCTACTATGTGGAGAATAAGCAGAGCTGGGGGTTGCTACTAAGTGGGGAATCAGCAGAGCTGGGGGTTGCTACTAAGTGGGGAATCATCAGAGCTGGGGGATTGCTACTAAGTGGGAGATCAGCAGAGCTGAGTGGGAAATTTTCAGAGTTGGGGGTTACTAATGAACAGGGGATTAGCAGAGTTGGTGTTGCTACTGAGTGGGGCATCAGAAGCGCAGGGGGGTACTACTGAGCCAGGGATCTGCTGAAAAAGGGTACTAATCAGCTGGGGATCTGCTGAGCAGGGGTACTAATAATCTGTGGATCTCCTGAGTGGGGGTACTAATGTTCTTGAGATCTACTGAACTGGGGTACTAATGAACTGGGAGTATTTCTGAGTTGGAGGTACTACAGATCTGCGATTCTTCTGAGGCCCTTTAAAACAAATAGAAAACCAACACACACACACACACAGGGCATTTGCCAAGTTTCATTAAAGGCTTAAAAAAAATCATCACTAAAGCATCAAAAAGACATCAAAAAAGCACATTGAAGCATTCGGGCTCTTTAATGTGTGATAAGGTCGAAGCAAGTGTAAATGAGCCCATGCGGTTATTTTTCAAGCTTCAAGGACCATCTCTTCGTGTTTCAGCCGTGGCCAAAGAAACTCGGGAGATTAAAGGACTACTTCAAAGTTGACCTGTCGGTAGCTTGGTCCTTTGGGATGTTCTCTGGATCCTGGCAGCGGGGGATAGGAGACCTCAGATTAAGGTAGACCTAGTGCACTTCATGCTTTTATCACAGCTGCAGAGCGTGCTACGAAGAACTAGCCCCCCCCACTACTCCCCGTACTCAACCTTTAGACATCATCGTACTCAACTTTTAGGCATCACCGTACTCAACTTTTAGGCATTACCGTACTCAACTTTTAGGCATCACTGTACTCAACTTTTAGGCATCACCGTACTCAACTTTTAGGCATTACCGTACTCAACTTTTAGACATTATCGTACTCATCTTTTAGGCATCACCGTACGACCTTTTAGGCATTTTACTCAAACTTTCACCTAAATTAGACATTCATTACCGTTATATACCATAGATTTTAGATATTACCATACTCAACTTTTATAGATTTTACTAACGTACTTAACTTTTACACATACTGTACTTACAACCTTTAGACATCATCTACTAATTACTTTCATAGGCATTACCGTACTCAACTTTTAGACATTATCGTACTCAACTTTTAGACATCACCGTCCTCAACTTAGAGATATTACCATACTCAACTTTTAGATATTACCATACTCAACTTTTAGATATTACCGTACTCAACTTTTACACATCACCGTACTCAACCTTTAGACATCACCGTACTCAACTTTTAGGCATTACCGTACTCAACTTTTAGGCATCACCGTACTCAACTTTTAGACATCACCGTACTCAACTTTTAGACATCACCGTACTCAACTTTTAAGGCATTACCGTACTCAACTTTTAGGCATCACCGTACTCAACTTTTAGACATCACCGTACTCATCTTTCAGACATCGCCGTACTCAACTTTTAGGCATTACTGTACTCAACCTCTTGGCATCACCGTACTCAACTTTTAGGCATCACCGTACTCAACTTTTAGACATCACCGTACTCATCTTTCAGACATCGCCGTACTCAACTTTTAGGCATTACTGTACTTAACCTTTTGGCATCACCTTACTCAACTTTTAGGCATCACTGTACTCAACTTTTAGGCATTACTGTACTCAACTTTTTGGCATCACCGTACTCAACTTTTAGACATCACCGTACTCAACTTTTAGGCATCACCGTACTCAACTTTTAGGCATTACTGTACTCAACTTTTAGACATCACCTTACTCAACTTTTAGGCATCACTGTACTCAACTTTTAGGCATTACTGTACTCAACTTTTAGACATCACCGTACTCAACTTTTAGACATCACCGTACTCAACTTTTAGACATCACTGTACTCAACTTCTAGACATTGCTGTACTCAATTTTTAGGCATCACCGTGCTCAACTTTCAGGCATTACTATACTCAACTTTCAGGCATTACTATACTCAACTTTTAGACATTACCATACTCAACTTTTAGATATCACCATACTCAACTTTTACACATCACTATACTCAACTTTTAGGCATTACCGTACTCAACTTTTTGGCATCACTGTACTCAACTTTTAGACATCACCGCACTCAACTTTTAGACATCACCGTACTCAACTTTTAGGCATTACTGTACTCAACTTTTAGACATCACCTTACTCAACTTTTAGGCATCACTGTACTCAACTTTTAGGCATTACTGTACTCAACCTTTTGGCATCACCTTATTCAACTTTTAGGCATCACTGTACTCAACTTTTAGGCATTACTGTACTCAACTTTTTGGCATCACCGTACTCAACTTTTAGACATCACCGTACTCAACTTTTAGGCATCACCGTACTCAACTTTTAGGCATTACTGTACTCAACTTTTAGACATCACCTTACTCAACTTTTAGGCATCACTGTACTCAACTTTTAGGCATTACTGTACTCAACTTTTAGTACAGCGATGTCTAGATGTACTCAACTTTTAGACATCACCGTACTCAACTTTTAGACATCACCGTACTCAACTTTTAGACATCACTGTACTCAACTTCTAGACATTGCTGTACTCAATTTTTAGGCATCACCGTGCTCAACTTTCAGGCATTACTATACTCAACTTTTAGACATTACCATACTCAACTTTTAGATATCACCATACTGAACTTTTACACATCACTATACTCAACTTTTAGGCATTACCGTACTCAACTTTTTGGCATCACTGTACTCAACTTTTAGACATCACCGCACTCAACTTTTAGACATCACCGTACTCAACTTTTAGACATCACCGTACTCAACTTTTAGACATCACCGTACTCAACTTTTAGACATCAAGCCGCGTACACACGATCAGACCGGTCCGATGAAACTGGTCTGAAGACCAGCTTCATCGGACCCAATTGATTGTGTGTACGGCCCATCGGACCAAAGTTTTAAAACTTGCTTTAAAATCTGTCCAACGAACACCTGTCCGTCGGACCAAAATGATGGTTAGTACACAAACGCATCGGACCAAAAACCCGCGCATGCTCAGAATCAAGTCGACGCATGCTTGGAAGCATTGAACTTTGTTTTTTCAGCACATCGTTGTGTTCTACATCACCGCCTTCTGGCCCCATGGGATTTTGGACTGATGGTGTGTACGCACATCAGACCATAAGACCACTTCAGCGTGGTCCGATGAAAACGGTCTGTCGGACCAGTCTCATCGGACCTGTCTATACGTGTTTGTGGCCTTACTGTACTCAACTTCTAGGCATCGCTGTACTCAATTTTTAGGCATTACCATACTCAACTTTAAGGCCTCGAACACACGATAGGACAGCCAGAGGACAACAGTCTGATGGACCGTTTTCATCGGTCAAAACCGATCGTGTGTGGGCCCCATAGGTTATTTAACCTTAGGTTAAATAATAGCCAACTTGCTTTAAAATTAACCTATGGACTCCTAACCGATAGGTCAAAACCGATCGTTAGTAGGCACGACCATCAGTTAAAAATCCACGCATGCTCAGAATCAAGTTGACACATGCTTGGAAGCATTGAACTTCATTTTTTTCAGCACGTCGTTGTGTTTTACGTCACCGCATTCTGATACGATCGTTTTTTTATACCGATGGTGTGTAGGCACCTCAGACCATCAGTTAGCTTCATCGGTTAACCTATGACAACGGTCCTTCAGACCGTTCTCATCGGATGGACTGATTGTGTGTACAGGGCTTTAGGCATCACCGTACTCAACTTTTAGGCATCACCGTACTCAACTTTTAGGCATCACCATACTCAACTTTTAGGCATCACCGTACTCAACTTTTAGGCATCACCGTACTCAACTTTTAGGCATCACCGTACTCAACTTTTAGGAATCACCGTACTCAACTTTTAGGCATTACCGTACTCAACTTTTAGGCATCACCGTACTCAACTTTTAGGCATCACCGTACTCAACTTTTAGACTTCACCGTACTCAACTTTTAGGCATCACCGTACTCAACTTTTAGGCATCACCGTACTCAACTTTTAGGCATTACCGTACTCAACTTTTAGGCATCACTGTACTCAACTTTTAGGCATCACCGTACTCAACTTTTAGATATCACTGTAATCAACTTTTAGACATCACTGTACTCAACTTTTAGGCATCACTGTACTCAACTTTTAGACATCACCGTACTCAACTTTTAGGCATCACTGTAATCAACTTTTAGACATCACTGTACTCAACTTTTAGGCATCACTGTACTCAACTTTTAGACATCACCGTACTCAACTTTTAGGCATCACCGTACTCAACTTTTAGGCATCATCGTACTCAACTTTTAGGCATCACTGTACACCACTTTTAGGCATCACCATACTCATTTTTTAGGCATCATCGTACTCAACTTTTAGGCATCACTATACTCAACTTTTAGGCATCACAGTACTCAACTTTTAGGCATTACCGTACTCAACTTTTAGGCATCACTGTACTCAACTTGTAGGCATCACTGTACTCAACTTTTAGGCATCATCGTACTCAACTTTTAGGCATCACTGTACTCAACTTTTAGGCATCACCGTACTCAACTTTTAGGCATCATCGTACTCAGAGCTTTTTTTCTCAGAAAATAGGTGCAGGAACTCAACCACGACCCGTTCAGATTTCACAAACAGTAGAAGGGTCTTAAAGGGGCGTTAAATACCAGAATTGCATTACATACAGTGTGCAGACTTCAGGGGTTACAAAGCAGTCACTTGTAAACACAGAAACCAGACTTCTGTGTTCACAAGTGATTGTGGTGAGCGGGCACCAAAGGGTCTGAGCCAAAGGTGGTGGAATTGAGTTCCACCAAGTTCCCCCAGAAAAAAAGCCCTGATCGTACTCAACTTTTAGGCATCACTGTACTCAACTTTTAGGCATCACTGTACTCAACTTTTAGATATCACTGTATTTAATTTTTAGGCATCACCGTACTCAACTTTTAGGCATTACTGTACTCAAATTTTAGACATCACCATACTCAACTTTTAGACATCAACATACTCAACTTTTAGACAACATCGTACTCAACTTTTAGACATCACCGTACTCAACTTTTAGACATCACCATACTCAACTTTTAGACATCACCGTACTCAATTTTTAGGCATCACCGTACTCAACTTTTAGACATCACCGTACTCAACTTTTAGACATCACCGTACTCAACTTTTATGCATCACCGTACTCAACTTTTAGGCATCATCGTACTCCACTTTTAGACATTATCGTGCCCGAGATAACTCAAAGAACCGCTAAATCCGAAATCTAAGCAAATACGTCAATCTTGGCTCTTATAGGTAGGCCCTTTTCATTTCCTTGTGCTGTAGAGTTTGCCATAGTCTTATTTGTTCTTCTGATGCGATCGGGGAGTATGTCGATCGGTATCCATTGCTGAGGAGAAAATCCACGGGATGAAGTCTGTTGGATTGCGCCTGAGGTTTGAGAAGGCAAAGGAATAAGAGACAAGAGGCAGCGCGATTCCCCGGAAAATCCTTCAGCGGGAAGCTCAGGCAGATGAAAGTCACTTTGTGGAAATGAGACTTTTCCTCCTGCATAATTTCCAGGTCACATCTGCTACGGTTTGGAGCCGTGGAGCGGATAATAGCGATCACCTCTGGAGAGGTCCGCACAGCCCCTTCCTCTATGTGCTTTTCTCAGCGACAGCCTGTCATCAGCCTGGGGAATCCCATGTCCTTCCAGCTGTCGGGAAACTTCCACATGGGGAGCTGTTTTTTTTGGCTACTGAAGATCCTAGCTATTTTTGATCTCCGTGAGCCCGCCCGCGGGTCCCGCTGACTCAATCGCCGCGGGCATACAGGCGATCGTCTCACGGAGAGATAGAACAGATATTAGTGTAAACCAGAGATCTCAAACTGGTGGCCCTCCAGCTGTTGCAAAACTACAAGTCCCATCATGCCTCTGCCTTTGGGAGTCATGATTGTATCGGTCTGCCCTGGAGTGCCTCATTGGGCCTTGTAGTTTCGCAACAGCAGGAGGGCCACCAGTTTGAGACCCCTGGTGTAAACACAACATCTCCCCGTTCTGTCACTGATCGTGTTCCCTGTCATCGGGGAACACGGTCAGTGACATGTCACAGCAAGCCGCGCCCCCCTACAATAAGAATCACTCCTTAGGGAACACTTAACCTCTTACAGCGCCACCTAGTGGTTAACCCCTTCACTGCCAGTGTAATTTTCACAGTAACAGTGCATTTTTATTGCACTGTTCGCTGTATAAATGTGAATGGTCCCAAAAATGTGTCAAAAGTGTCCGATGTGTCTGCCATAATGTCGCAGTCATGATAAAAATCGCTGATCGCCGCCATTACTAGTAAAAAATAATAATGAAAATGCTATAAAACTATCCCTTATTTTGTAAACGCAATAACTTTTTCGCAAACCAATCAATAGACGCTTATTGCATTTTTTTTTTACCAAAAATAATTAGAAGAATACGTATCGGCCTAAACTGAGGGAAAAAAAAATGTATATATCTTTTTTGGGGGATATTTATTATAGTAAAAAATATTGAATTTTTTACAAAATTGTCGTTCTATTTTTGTTTATAGCGCATAAACCGCAGAGGTGATCAAATACCACCAAAAGAAAGCTCTATTTGTGGGAAAAAAAGGACGCCAATTTTGTTTGGGAGCCACGTCGCACGACCGCGCAATTGTCAGTTAAAGCGACGCAGTGCCGCAAAAAGTGGCCTGGTCTTTACACAGCCAAATGGTCCGGGGCTGAATTGGTTAAAGACGGCCCTGCATGTAAGGTAGAGATCTTTTTGTCTGGGTTTAGCAATGTTGAGGAGAAGTGGACGTACGTTTTGAACAAAGATGACAATTTCTTACTTCAATTGCTATAAATCATAACTCCCCCCCCACTTTTTTTTTTTTTTTGTGGGGGGGGCAGAAACTCAGAAAACATCAAATCCACTGAATCAGGATGACAGCCAGGCAACCAGTATTTTTAGAAGAAGGTATAGGCCACCTATATCACCCGGCACAAGTTCCCGTTAACAAAAGCATATTTTCTTTGCGGATTAGCGGGAGTCATGAAGTGATGTGTTGAGGTGTAACGCTCTCCCCGTGTACATAATACACATCCTGTCTGGGTGTTATTATAAATTACAGTGAGATGGCACATCTTCCCGACACTTCCATCATCCCGTGACAGTCACATTCTTTATTTTCAGTGGATTATTTTACCTCTACCAGTCAATAGGCGTATAGAAGGAGGACATGCTATTCACCTCCAAGAGTGTACAGGAGTCCTTTATACACAAGGGGGCGCCAGACTTTTCACAGTGAGGACCACATTGTATATTTCACAAATATTCGCAGGAGGAAAAAGAAAATCTGTTTTATAAATAAAAGAACCAAATTTACTGAAAATTAAAGTATCTGTTTGTATATATATATATATATAATATATTTTTTTATTTTTTTTATACTTTACTTTTTATATATATTTTTTTTCTTTTTTTTTTGGTAATCAGTGGAATATAATTTTAGAACAACAGATTTAAAAAAAAAAAAAAAAGAATAAACCTTCAGTGGCACAGAGCAAAGAAGTTCCAAACAAATTTGAAGACATCTGAGATCCCTTACATCAAAGTCCCCACTCCCTGTATTCCACCCATAGTGTCAGGAGTATACAGCCCAGAATCACGGATAGGGTATACAGCCCAGAATCACAGATAGGGTATACACCCCAGCATCACAGATAGGGTATACACCCCAGCATCACAGATAGGGTATATAGGTCAGCATCACAGATAGGGTATACAGCCCAGAATCACAGATAGGGTATATAGATCAGCATCACAGATAGGGTATACAGCCCAGAATCACAGATAGGGTATACAGCCCAGAAGCACAGATAGGGTATACAGCCCAGCATCACAGATAGGGTATACACCCCAGAATCACAGATAGGGTATATAGGTCAGCATCACAGATATGGTACACAGCCCAGAATCACAGATAGGGTATATAGATCAGCATCACAGATAGGGTATATAGATCAGCATCACAGATAGGGTATACACCCCAGCATCACAGATAGGGTATATAGGTCAGCATCACAGATAGGGTATACACCCCAGAATCACAGATTGGGTATATAGGTCAGCATCACAGATATGGTACACAGTCCAGAATAACAGATAGGGTATATAGATCAGCATCACAGATAGGGTATACAGCCCAGAATCACAGATAGGGTATACAGCCCAGAAGCACAGATAGGGTATACAGCCCAGCATAACAGATAGGGTATAAACCCCAGAATCACAGATAGGGTATATAGGTCAGCATCACAGATATGGTACACAGCCCAGAATCACAGATAGGGTATATAGATCAGCATCACAGATAGGGTATATAGATCAGCATCACAGATAGGGTATATAGTTTAACATTACAGCTAGGGTATATAGATCAGCATCACAGATAGGGTATATAGATCAGCATCACAGATAGGGTACACAGCCCAGAATCACAGATAGGGTATACAGCCCAGAAGCACAGATAGGGTATACAGCCCAGCATCACAGATAGGGTATACACCCCAGAATCACAGATAGGGTATATAGGTCAGCATCACAGATATGGTACACAGCCCAGCATCACAAATATGGTATACAGTTCAGTATCACAGATAGGGTATATAGGTCACCATCACAGATATGGTATACGGTCCAGCATCACAAATAGGGTATATAGGTCAGCACTCTCTCAGAACCTACTAATCCGGCCGAGAGATGAAAGAAAGCGCTGCTCAGGTGGCGGAGCCGCTGCATCACTTACAATTTCCCACTGGCACAGAGAAACTGGAAGTAATGCCGCGGCTCCAGGGGGAAAGCACCACCCATTTCCTACAGTGGTGCCAATAGAAAAACCACACAAGAACGAGAATGACCAATAAGGGAGTGTTGCGGTGCATTGCGTTGCGCCACAGGCCCTCAGAAAACCAGGCAAATTAAGCACCTCACCTGCAATCACATGATTGCATAGACGTCACGCTGCCCATGGTGCACTGCGTGTGGTGCACGCACTTAAAGCAGCTTTTTTTTGCGACTAGCTTCGGGTTAAATGGTTTGTCTCATCCCTATAAAATGATACATTCTGCTGGTGAGTGTGTGTTTTTGAAAAACGACAGACTTGCTGGCTGTATCATCAGATGAAAATAGAAGAAAGAAAACCTAAAAAATGTAAAAAACAAATTCAGCCATCACATCTAAGAATTGGTAAACTGGAAATGTAATAAAAAGGAAGCAGAGCCTGCATATGTAATATAAGATATTCAACATATGCATAGAACAAGCTAATTATTACATTCCAGATTCAGATACAGTGTACATCTATAAAGGGGCTCTTATTTTCCATGAAGAATGACCCCCCACATTACACAGATCAGAAAGATTTCTGTTATTCGGCTTCATCTGTATTTATCTGATCCCCCGTCATGCTCAGCCGCCACCTCTTTAATAAGAAGCTGCTTCTCGTCCTTGACCAGCTGCTTGAGGAATCCCAGTGCTCTAGAAGACATCGCTCGGACAGTCCCATCCTATTACAGAGACTGATTACTCCGAGAGGCCGGGAAATTATTTTTTGGCAGTTTGGCTGTAAAAACTCTCCTGGCCGGCCTCCCGCCGCTGTCAAGGACACTCGGGCCCCCTCCGTGCCGTGCCAGCTTCCATCCTCAGGGGTGCCGTCCTGTCTGAGTCACAGGGGCATGGCTACAGAGGAGACTCTGTCTCATATTATTAAGGAAGCCTTTTACTATCATCTGTCGGGAAGAGCAATGTTGCCGAGCTTGTTACGGCAAGCTCTGAGCTCCGCCGTGACCACAGCCGTGCCGAAGTTTAATCTGCTTACTGTTTGTCTTTCCTGATCTGCCCCTCATTATCAACACGATAATTACATGTTTTAAATTTCCATTTTCATTACATACCTTATTTTGGACCCCAAATTACCTCTCTCCCAAAATTCCCCCTGTTCAGCTCTTTTTTACTCTCTCTCAATAGTAAGGTCGTCTTCCCCCCCCCCAGTACAGAACCCCCCCCCCCCCCTACAGCTTTCCTCCTCTGCTTTTCCGTACAGACCTCCCCTCTTTGGCACATTCCATCCCCAGTACAGGTCTCCCCAAGTATAGTTTCCTGCAGTACAGGATTCTCCCCCCAGTACAGATTTACCCCCACCTAGTACAGCTCCCAATATGATCCTCCTGCCTCTGGTACAAGTCCCCCTTCCCCATACAGATCTCCTTCTCAAAGAAGCCCCCCCCCCCAAAAAAAAAACAGTACAACTTTCTCCCTTACCCCCAGTACAGATTTTCCCCACCTAGTACAACCCCCCCCCCCCAAGTACAGCTGCTACCAGTACAGATCTCCCCTCATTAAGTTCATATCACATCCCAATGTAGATCCCCCACCAGTACAGCTCCTCTATTACAGATCTCTCCTATCCCCCCAGTACAGATTTTACCCAACCCAGTGCGGACCAACCCCAATCCCCCACACCCCTTCACAGTACAGCTGCCAGCAGTACAGAACTGTAACGGTCAGGGGTTAATGCCGTTTACGATTTCCATTCCACCAACCCAAGACAGCTTATCCGACACTCCAACAATCCAGCAGAGACGATCCATAATAATTCCCCCAGAAAGACGAGACACAAGCTCTGTTCTCTCTGGTTCGAACAAATTAATACTTTAATGGTAACTCAGCCTTGTTATATACAGTTAGAAAACCAAATATGGACAATGACTCAACTCCACCCACAACATGATACAAGGAGCTTCAATACACATTCTTTTAGATAATGCCATTCCACATCCACATCCACATTCCACATCTATCATCAATAGAATTCACACCAAACAGTATTAGCAGTCCCGAGTCCCCCCTCAATCCACATCTAAGGGGAGAGCGGAGGAAAGACAGGGCGGTCTCTGCACAGTGTGCGGGGACAGCCCTGTCCGCAGACAGCTCAGCAGGGATTTACGGATGATCCCCGCTAAGCAGACGGACACACACGGGGCGGATTAAAACGGATCCGCTCCGTGTGAAGGAGCCCTTAGACAGACGTTCTGACTCCGCGATAAGCTATTCACCTGCTACATAATGCACATTCCTTTGTAGACGTAATTGACATGCTAATCCACTTCACCTGAGAAGTCAGACATCTGACCTTTCAGACTGCCAACACACATCTATCATCAATACAACTTTCACACAATATAGTGTAATTAGCATATTACAATAGACAATGAAATATCTTAGGAGCCCGACTCAATTAACACCTCAAAAGTATGTGTCCCCACATTGAATGAAACACTCTATTGACTTGTTGGGGTCAGAATAAACAAACAACTTGTAATATTTCAAGATATCCTGCAATACATGAATTATCATTAATGTCCCATCTCATGTAATCTGAGAGATCAGTTCTCAGTCATCCTATGCCCAAAAGTGACTCCCGTTACAAGAACCTTCCTTCCTTTCTACAGTTCCCCCAATACAGATCTCCCCCAATTACATCCCCCCACCAATACGGTTACCCCCAGTGCATAGCTCCCTCTTCCCCGAGTACAGATTTTCCCCCCAATACAGATCTCATCCCAATGTAGATCACCCACCAGTGCAGCTCCTACATTACAGATCTCCCCCCGACCTCCAGTACAGATTCCCCCACCCAGTACAGACCTCTGAGTACAACCCCCCCCCCCCAACAGTACAGCTCTCAGCAGTGCAGAACTTTCCTCCCCAAGTACAGACTCCCCCTAATAGAGATCTCCCCCCAATAGAGATCCCCACACCGATACAGCTATTTCCAGTACACAGCTCCCTCTTGCACCAGTACAGATCCCCCCCATCCAGTAAAGACCCCCAGTACAGCTCCCATAAGACAGATCTACCCTTCCCTAGTGTAGATCCCCCCCACCAGTATTATAAATCTCTTCTCCTCAGTACAGATCCCTAACAATACAGATCTCCTCCCCATGTAGGTCCCCAACTGTACAGCTCCAGCCAGTACAGATTTCCCCCCACACAGTACAGCTTCCACCAGTATGGATCTCCCCTCTCCCTGTACAGACCCCCCCCCCCCACACACACACACAAAAACAGATCTCCCCCAGTGTAGATCCCCCACCAGTACAGCTCCCCAGTACAGATTTCCCCCACCCAGTTCAGCTCCCATCAGTACAGATTTCCCCTCCACCAGTAAAGATCCCCCACTCCACACAGAACAGATCTGTCCTTCAGTGTTGACCCCCCCCCCCCCACCAGTACAGCTCCCCCAATACAAATCTCCCCACCCCTCTTCCCAGTACAGATCATTGTACACGATGATCCCGAGGGAAAAGTACCGGGACATGGTTGTCCAGATCCCAGGGCAAGGATCCAGAACGGTGCCCCCCTCACCAACTGTTAATACATGCCATAGAATGTGTGTACCACCCTGCATCCATTCTTTAGACAACCCCCCCTTCCTGCCCACCCCATGTCCTGAGAGGGACCACCCACAACCTAGAAATTTGAGAAGTCAAGAACAGCTCTGAAGTCTGCTATAGCAAGTAATGCGGCCAGGGCCGTCTTAATAGTATCATGGGCCCCTGGGCAAAGTAATACTCGGGGGTCCCTACATGACAGTGCAGGTAAACAGACATTAAGAAGGTAGGAGGCAGACTGCCTTCCCTTTTCATGTATCCCTCTCAGTGCCATCATGGGGCCCCCAATTTCAGGGCACTGTGGGCTCAAGGACCATCTGCTTTGGAAAAAAAAGTGAAGTGGCCCCCCATGCAGCTGGGGCCCCTGGGCAGTGCCCAGGTGTGCCCTCTCATTAAGACAGCCCTAAATGCGGCCTCTCAGAGAGGGGGCCACTGCAAGCAATTAGCAGAGACATCCCTGAGCTATCCATCCAATCAGTGACTTGATCTAGACTGTGATGCATTTAATAGTCTGCTGCAGGTAGGAAGAGCATTTTCTCAGTCTCCTGATCAAAAGGTAACCTTGTAGCAAGTCACAAGGTGAGAGGCTGCAGCAATGGGCTGATCTGTATCAGACATTTGTGAACACAGCCAAGCCTGATGGTGGCATCTCTGGACCAGCATCACTGGATGATGCCTGAACAAAGATGGCTCCATCCTTCTGAAAAAAAAAACAGATGAAGGCATTGCCATGCATTAAAAAAAAAAGAAATGTATGGATTGCTCAGTCTTCTTTTGACGTGTTCCTTTGTTGGGCGTTGTGCAGTTGACTCATCTCAGCCGACCAGATAAATCAGTATATGTGCGCCGCAATGCCGGGGTCACGGGACATTGGTTTGATTTTCCCTGGGAGAACGGGAGAGTATTAAACAAGGCACTGCAGTCGTTGGCCACCAGCCAACCTCACCTCCATCCCCCGTCCCCGACCGCCATGATTCCGACTTCTCCCAGGCTCCAGAACCTAAATAATGGGACGCGGGGCCTCGGTGGAGCTGGGCAATATTTACTGAGACGGCTTCATTACCCCCCCTCCCCCTCTTCCCCATACCTCCCGCACTAATGGTTGGCTGCAGGAAGCCTGGGAGGGAAGTCACAGAACATGAGCAATGGATGAGAAGGACCCGAGCGACAGGGAAAACTAATGGTCTTATTAAAGACACTTTCCAAAGGCCTCTTTTTTTTTTCCCCGAGTCGGCAAGAAGTGGCTCATTTAACCGAGTGTCACGAGCCGCGGCGTTGGCTGCTTTTCTGGCGCTGAAAAAAAAATGCTGCTGGGGTTGACTACCGGTAAAGAGAAAACTACAAAGATCATCAGAATGTGATAATCACCGGCATTTTTATTTCTTCTGCTCGTCGCCGTCTCCTGCCCGCCGGCGTTGTGTCCCGGCGTTCGCGGGCTGCGCGGCCTGCAAAGCTTTAAATATGATAAACCATCAATTGACCTTAATGGTCTTCCGGTGTTTGCCGGGATATTGTCTAAATTACCAGGTCAGAGATGAGGCTGCGAGATTGTGAAGCTGTGAAGAGTATCTAATCCCGAAAGGAAAAAAGGAATTTAGTGCGGCTTCCCCTTAGAATTAGTTTCCGAAGGGGGGGGTGGAGTTGGCTGTAGAGGTGGCGAGCGCAGCGGCAAATTATGGGGGTGTCACACATGCACTAAAATTGGGGGGTTGTTGAAGTTTAAGCTTATTCACTGTGTACATGTTAATATATGGCACAGTCCTTGTACCAAAAAAATACTCCCTCCAGTGTAGTTCCCTCTACTAATACAGCTCCCCCAGTACAGATCCCCCCTAACCCAATACAGATCCCCTACTGTACAGATTTCCCCCCACCCAGAACAGAACTCCCCTTCAGTGTAGTTCAATACAGATCTTCTCTCCAATGTGGTTCCCTCCACCAATACAACTCCCCCAGTACAGATCTCCCCCCACCCCCTCCTGGAGTACAGATCCCCCACAATACAAATCCCCCAAGTAGAACCCACTCAACTATACAGCTTCCCCAGTACAGATCCCCCCCGTACAGATCTTCCCTCCAGTGTAGTGCAAGACAGATCTTTCCTCCAATGTGGTTCCCTCCACCAATACAGCTCCCCCAGTACAGATCTCCCCCCACCCCCTCCTGGAGTACAGATCCCCCACAATACAGATCCCCCAAGTAGAACCCACCCAACTATACAGCTCCCCAGTACAGATTCCCCCCAGCACAGATCTTCCCTCCAGTGTAGTGCAAGACAGATCTTCCCTTCAATGTGGTTCCCTCCACCAATACAGCTCCCCAGTACAGATCTCCCCCCACCCCCTCCTGGCGTACAGATCCCCCACAATACAGATCCCCCAAGTAGAACCCACCCAACTATACATCTCCCCAGTACAGATTTCCCCCAGTACAGATCTTCCCTCCAGTGTAGTGCAAGACAGATCTTCTCTCCAATGTGGTTCCCTTCACCAATACAGTTCCCCCAGTACAGATCTCCCCCCACCCCCTCCTGCAGTACAGATCCCCCACAATACAGATCCCCCCCCCCCCCGTAGAACCCACTCAACTATACAGCTCCCTCAGTACAAATCCCCCCAATACAGATCTCCCCTCCAGTGTAGTTATATACAGATCTTAGCTCCAGTGTAGTTCCCTCCAGCAATAAAGCTCCCCCAGTACAGATCTCCCCCTCTCTTCCCAGTACAGACCTCCCCCTCTCCCCAGTACAGATCCCGTACAGTACAGATTTCCCTCCACCCAGTACAGAATTACTCCCAGTACAGATCCCACCAGTACGGACCTCCTACCCCAATACAGATCTCACACAATACAGATCTTCTCCATGTAGATCCCCCCAACTGTACAGCTTCCCCAGTACAGATTCCCCGCAATACAGATCTTCCCAATGTAGATCCCCCAACTGTATAGCTTTCCCAGTACAAATTCCCCACAATACAGAGTGTCCCCCAGTGTAGTTCCCTCAATACAGCCCCCCCCCCCAGTACAGCTCTCCTCAGTACAGCTCATCATCACCCAGTACAGCTTCTCCCAGTACAGGTCTCCCCCAAGTATTTCCCCCACCCAGCAACCCCCCACCCCAACAAGAAAAGCTTCCATCAGTATAAATCTCATCTCCCCCAGTACAGATCCCTTACAATACAGACCCCCCCCCTTCCCCCACTACAGATCCCCCACAGTACAGATGTTCCTCCATCCAGTACAGAATTCTCCCCAGTACAGCTTCCACCAGTAATGACCTCCTGCCCTCAGTACAGATCTCCCACGAAACAGATCTCAACTGTGCAACTCCACCCAGTACAGATTCCCCACAATAAAGATCTTCCCTCCAGTGTTGATCAATACAGATCTACCCTCCAGTGTAGTTCCAATAAAGCTCCCCCAGTACAGATCTCCACCCTCCTCCAGTACAGATCCCCTACAGTACATACTTCCCTCCACCCAGTACAGAACCCCCCCCCCAGTACAGCTCCCACCAGTACGGACCTCCTGCACCCAGTATAGATCCCCCACAATACAGATCTCCCACCATGTAGAACCCACCCAACTGTACAGCTCCCCCAGTACAGATCTTCCCTCCAGTGTAGTTCAATACAGATCTTCTCTCCAATGTGGTTCCCTCAACCAATACAGCTCCCTCAGTACAGATCTCCCCCTCCCTCTCCAGTAGTACTGATCCTCCACAGTACAGATCTCCCTCCCCATGTATAACCCATTCAACTGTACAGCTCCCCCAGTACAGATCCCCCCCCCCAAATAGATTTTCACTCCAGTGTAGTTAAATACAGATCCTGTCTCCAATGTGGTTCCCTCCATCAATACAGTTCCCCCAGTACAAATCTCCCCCTCCAGCAGTACTGATCCCCCACAATACAGACCCCACCCTCCCCATGTAGATTCCCCCCAATATAGATCTTCTCTCCAGTGTAGTATAATACAGATCTTCTCTCCAGTATAGTTCTTTCTACCAATACAGCTCTCCCAGTACAGATCCTCCCTCCCTCCAGTAGTACAGATCCTCCACAGTATAGTTTTCCCCCCTACCCAGTACAAAACTCCGCTCCAGTACAGCTCCCACCAGTATGGACCTCCTGTCCCTGTTACAGACCCCCCCAGTACAGATTCCCCGCAATACAGATCTTCCCTCCAGTGTAGTTCCCTCCACCAATACAGCTCCCCCAGTACATATCTCCCCCTCCCCCAGTACAGATGCCCCATAGTACAGATCTTCCCTCCCCAGTACAGCTCCCTCAGTACAGATCCCTCCTAGTACAGATTCCCCCACCCAGTACAGAACTTCTCCCAGTAAAAATCCCACCAGTACGGGCTTTCTGCCACCAGTACAGACCCCCCCCCCCCCCCCACAATACAGATTCCCCTGCTTTCAAAAGCCCTAATTTCAGTATATGAGAGGAGCTGGTACAACTGTACAAGACTGGAGGGAAGGCCGGTGGTCTCTCTTTATAGTTCAGAAACAACGTGTTTGAACAGATAAAACCTTTTGAATCTGGCCACTCCACATGGAGAGACAGGAAAAGGGAAATTTTCACACCATTGTTAACCAAGTTTTTGTTAATTATACGTCAATACATCAGTCTATGTGGCCAAGTGGCTAATTATACTAATAGATCTCTTAGCTGATGACGGATCGCTGAGGCTCATTCACGCTCTGTGTTGAAGTATAAAATGATATACATGGAGAGGAAATCCATTATGGATCCATTATGGAGATAATGAGCCCTTCAGTGATAGTCTACTTTGACCACCCGCGTATCAGTGGCATCTTTGCTGAAAAAATGTAAATTGACTAAATAAGTATTAACCGATTAGGTGAATAATTGTGACATACAAATAGTCATTTGCTGTGTATGTGTAGCTTTTGTAAGGGCCAGTCCATTCAAAAGTTATTTCAGTTATAGGCGGAGTATGTTGGGCTGGGTCATCATCTGTATTTATTTGAGACTTCAGTAGTGAGATAGCCCCTATGTAATTCCCTTTTACCCAGGAGCCCTTGTATTTATAAAAATTCTCATAGCTGTTTTATCCATTAAAACTGTGTGTAACTTTGTTAAGCAAAAGGCCAAAATCGAATGTTCTCAACCTACGTTGTATGCAGATCGAAAGTGTGAATGAGGAAAATACCACATTATGGCCACTAGATGGGGCTGACTAGGATATAAATATGCTCATCAGCTCCATCTAGTGGCCATAATGCAGTATTTTCCCCATTCATAAACGGCATTATGGCCACTAAATGGTGCTGACTATCATAGAAAATGATTACATTCCTCAGCTCCATCTAGTGGCCATAATGCAGTGATCTCCCCCTGTTTAAAAACTGCATTATGACCACTAGATGGGGATGATTATCATAGAAAATAATTACCGTATATACTCGAGTATAAGCCAAGTTTTTAGCACATTTTTATGTACTGAAAATGCTCCCCCTCGGCTTATACTCGAGTCACCTTTTTGCGCCTGATCTCCCGGACTTTGGGGACCCAGTACCGGCCAGCTGTAGGTCCCCTGGACCCCAAACTTGGCACACATGTTGCCCCACTCTACAATTGTGCAAAGTTTGTTGTCCGGGGGGACCTACGGCCAGGAAACATTGATTTTTCAAAGCCGGGCACCCCTTCCATAGACTACTGTGTTAAACGGTTATCTCTCAGGTGATTTTGGGGACCCGGTACCAGCCGGTTGTAGGTTCTCTGGACCCCCAACTTGGCACACATGTAGCCCAATTTCTCTTCTATGAGTGTGCAAAGTTTGTTGTCTGGGGGACCTACGACTGGGGAGCACCGATTGTTCAAAACTGGGCACCCCTTCCATAGACTCCCATATTCAATGTCAGTCTAGTTATGGGCACAGTAAAGCATGGGCACAGTGAGGCATGGGCACAGTGAGGCATGGACACAGTGAGGCATGGGCACAGTGAGGCATGGACACAGTGAGGCATGGGCACAGTGAGGCATGGGCACAGTGAGGCATGGGCACAGTGAGGCATG
The DNA here is from genome assembly GCA_029574335.1 of Rana kukunoris. Taxonomy (NCBI): domain Eukaryota; kingdom Metazoa; phylum Chordata; class Amphibia; order Anura; family Ranidae; genus Rana; species Rana kukunoris. The sequence goes on from CM056050.1 coordinate 606,238,795, forward strand.
GGCATAGTGAGGCATGGACACAGTGAGGCATGGGCACAGTGAGGCATGGGCACAGTGAGGCATGGGCATAATGAGGCATGGACACAGTGAGGCATGGACACAGTGAGGCATGGACACAGTGAGGCAAAGTGAGGCACAGTGAGGCATGCAGATGGACACCCTAGGCTTATACTCCAGTCAATAAGTTTGACCCCCGTCCCTTGACTGGACTATAAAGAACACACCCCAGTCTTACGATTGGATGATAAAAAAACACACCCCCCAGTCTCCTTTTTAAACTATAAAGAACACCAGTCTCCTGATTGGACTTTAGAGACCAAACCCCCAATCTCCTGTGTGGACAATAAGGAACACACTCCAGCCTTCTGGTTGGATGATAAGGAACACACCCCTAGTTCCTTGACTGGACTATAAAGAACACACCCCCAGTTTCTTGCTGGAACAACAAAGAAAGAATTCCAACCTCCTAAATAAACAATAAAGAACACACCGCAGGCCTCCTAATTGGATTATAAAAACACACCCCCAGTTTCCTGTTTAAACTCTAAAGAACATATCCCCTGTCTCCTGATTGGACTATAAAGACCAAGACCCCCAATCTCCTGTGTGGACAAAAAAGAACACACCCCAGCCTCCTGGTTGGATGATAAGGAACACACCCCCAGTCTCTTGACTGGACTATAAAGAGCACACCCCCATTCTCTTGGTTGGATTATAAAGAACACACCCCCAGTCTTTTGATGAAACAACAAGGAACACACCCCAGCCTCCTAATTGGACAATGAAAAACACACCATTAGTCTCTTAATTGGGCAATGGAGATAACACCCCCAGCCTAATGCCTGAACAATAAAGAACACACTCACAGCCTCCTGTTTAGCCTATAAAGAACACAGGTCCTGTCACCTGATTGGACTATAAAGAACACATCCCCAGCCTCCTGATTTGATGGTAAGGAACACACACCCAGTCCCTTGACTGGACTTTAAAGAACACACCTCCAGCCTCCTGATTTGATGGTAAGGAACACACCCCCAGTCCCTTGACTGGACTTTAAAGAACACACCCCCTGCCTCCTGATTTGATGGTAAGGAACACACCCCCAGTCCCTTGACTGGACTTTAAAGAAGACACCTCCAGCCTCCTGATTTGATGGTAAGGAACACACCCCCAGTCCCTTGACTGGACTTTAAAGAACACACCCCCTGCCTCCTGATTTGATGGTAAGGAACACACCCCCAGTCCCTTGACTGGACTTTAAAGAACACACCCCCAGCCTCCTGATTTGATGGTAAGGAACACACCCCCAGTCCCTTGACTGGACTTTAAAGAACACACCCCCTGCCTCCTGATTTGATGGTAAGGAACACACCCCCAGTCCCTTGACTGGACTTTAAAGAACACACCCCCTGCCTCCTGATTTGATGGTAAGGAACACACCCCCAGTCCCTTGACTGGACTTTAAAGAACACACCTCCAGCCTCCTGATTGGACAATAAAGAATACAACCCCAGTCTCTTGGTTGGACTATAAAGAACACACCCCCAGTCTCTTAAAGGAACAAGGGACACACCCCAGCCTCCTGATTGGACAATGAAGAACACGCCATTAGCCTTTTGATTGGGCAATGGAGACAACACCCCCAGCCACCTGATTGGACAATGAAGAACACACTCCCAGCCTCCTAACTGGACAATGAAGAACCAGCAGCACACTGATGAGGCCATCCCTCTACTCTCTACAGAAGGAATACAGGAGTGTGACATATATACTTAGTGCTAAAGCTGACTGCCTTTATAAATACATGTCAGGATGATGTAACAAATACATAAAGCATTGGCGTTCACCGGATTGTCTGACCTCTGGCCACGCCTCTCGCGTTTAACAAAGCGTTGTGAAGTGGGTTGGGAGTTGATGTGATGACACTTGAGTTTGCAGTCAGTGTGACAATGACCTTGTGGGAGCGGTGCCGTGTATCTCCATTATTTCTGGCATGGCGGCCTCACAACAAACTCAAGAGCTCGCCTTTCAACGGCGAGATCACAACGGCAGCACCCTCGTTGGCGGTTTGTAACCCGCCTCGGCGCTAAGTGCAGAATCCAAGGCCAGCATCTCATCAGATGGCGGTATTATTATTCCTTTCATCAGAGGTAGGCAGGGTCCCCTTGGCAACTGCTGGATGAGAACGAGTTTCTGTATCTTCCCTTTGTTCCCTCGGGCCAAGTGTGTATGACTTGCAATGAAGTTTTTTTGCAATACCCGGGAGAATTTCAAATATATTCCTCCATGCTGCCTCCACTGCTCAATATCCATAAATCTGAAATGTCAGCGCAAAGCTCATTGTCTCTTCCCCGGGATCATTCCAAGAGAGAGAGAGCCGGGCGCCGGGAGTACAGGGGTGCCTGGAAGACCACAGGAAACATTACTGGCCATTTAACTCTCTACAACCCAGGAAGGAACATTTCTTTTTATTTCATACTTCCCTCTCTACTTCCTTCCTTCCCTCCTTTCTCCCCACTTTTACAAGATGGTAACAATTTATTATAAGTAGACCTTTTACTAAAGCTTCCCTTCCATTCCCGCTTCCCTTTCATTCTTACCATACTTCTCTCCATCCCTCCTTCTCTGCATCACTTCTTCCTTCCATCCCTCCGTCCATCCTTCCTTCCATCACTTCTTCCTTCCTTCCTTCACTTCTTCCATCCCTCCTTCCTTCCTTCACTTCTTCCATCCATCCCTCCTTCTCTCCATCACTTCTTCCTCCCATCACTTCCTCCTTCCATCCCTCTGTCCATCCTTCCTTCCATCACTTCTTCCTTCCTTCCTTCCTTCACTTCTTCCATCCATCCCTCCTTCTCTCCATCACTTTTTCCTTCCTTCACTTCTTCCTTCCACCCCTCCTTCCTTCCATCACTTCTTCCTTCCATCCATCCTTCCTTCCATTACTTCTTTCTTCCTTCACTTGTTCCATCCATCCCTCCTTCCTTCCATCACTTCTTTCTTCCATCACTTCTTCCTTCCATCCCTCCTTCCTTCCTTCACTTCTTCCTTCCATCCCTCCTTCCTTTCATCACTTCTTCCTTCCTTCACTTTTTCCTTTCATCCCTCCGTCCATCACATCTTCCTTCCATCCCTCCTTCCTTCCATCACTTCTTCCTTCCATCACTTCTTCCTTCCATAATTTCTTCCTTCCTTCACTTCTTCCCTCCCTCCATCCCTCCTTTCTTCCATCACATCTTCCTTCCATCCCTTTGTCCATCCCTCCTTCCTTCCTTCCTTAACTTTACATGTTTGCACAAATAAATCACAAGTAGATGTATCTTTAAATGTTTCTTTCTAAAATATAATAAAAAATAATTAAAACGACTGACACCATCCACTGCCCTACTGACACTGTCCACTGCCCTACTGACACCATTCACTGCCCTACTGACACTGTCCACTGCCCTACTGACACCGTCCACTGCCCTACTGACACCATCCACTGCCCTACTGACATTGTCCACTGCCCTACTGACACCATCCACTGCCCTACTGACACTGTCCACTGCCCTACTGACACCGTCCACTGCCCTACTGACACAATCCACTGCTGTACTGACACAGTCCAGTGCACTACTGACACCACCCACTGCTCTACTGACATCATCTACTGTCCTACTGACACCATCCACTGCTCTACTGACACCGTCCACTGCCCTACTGACACCGTCCTCTGCTTTACTGACACTGTCCATTGCCCTACTGACACCATCCACTGCTCTACTGACACCATCCACTGCTCTACTGACACCATCCACTGCTCTACTGACACCGTCCACTGCCCTACTGACACAATCCACTGCTGTACTGACACAGTCCAGTGCACTACTGACACCACCCACTGCTCTACTAACATCATCTACTGTCCTACTGACACCATCCACTGCTCTACTGACACCGTCCACTGCCCTACTGACACCATCCTCTGCCCTACTGACACTGTCCATTGCCCTACTGACACCATCCACTGCTCTACTGACACCATCCACTGCTCTACTGACACCATCCACTGCTCTACTGACACCATCCACTGCTCTGGGAGGTATGCACAAGCCACATTACTACTCTCCTTGGGGCACCCAAAGGGGTCCCAGGTATTTTACAATCCTATAGTGTATACTACAAAACATTGCCGTGTGCCACTAAAGTGTTCGAGTTAGGCCTGAAAAAAGGTAGGCAGGAGATGCAGGAAATGTGTATGACGACCCATCCAAAGTCCGCAATTCATATGTTTAGAATCTCTGATTTACCTGGTCAGGTTTGGGTAGAATGACCCTTTAAGATACTGCAGAGGAATTCTTGTAATAATCTGGTGGTGGTACGGTGCCGGAGATCTGACTCCATGCCAGCAATGATTGGAAGGTCTGAGGAAGAGGTGACGTTTATATGAAGTTACTGATTAAGATGGGTTTAACTAATCGCCTGTCGCTGGCTTGCTGCACTGGCCCATTAACAGCCTCATAAAAGTCAGTGGACTCCAACAGTATTGATCCATAACCAACCCCAGATCAAACCCCTTCCAATGGGCCGTAAATCCTCCCGCTCGTGATAATGGCCGGCTGTGTGATTGTACCGGAGAGAGGTGAGGCTTGGTGAAAGACGAGGCTGGCGATGTCAGAGGGTGTACCATGGCTGAACGATCTTACAGGGACGGACATAAGTTATGTGATCGGCATTTACAACTGTATAGAGAGATGTGGATTGTTTGCTATTCAAGCGGAAATTATACATTGCACCAAATATACATTTTATCATCTATACATTGTATCATCTGTACATTATATCATCTAAACATTGTATCATATATACATTATATCATCTGTACATTATATCATCTATACATTATATCATCTATACATTCTATCATATATACATTATATCATCTATGCATTATATCATATATACATTATATCATCTATGCATTATATCATATATACATTATATCATATATGTTTGGGCCCCTGGAAGAAGTAATATTTTACAAAACGGACGTAGGGTGGAGTGGCGCGCTGTCGCCACCCAAGAGCTTCAAACGTTCCCCAAGTGGACGGGTGTCAGGGAATTTATGTAAATTTATCACTGTTTCACTGTTATTGAGGGACTTGAGAGTTCTATATAGTGCCCTCTAGTGGCTATCAACCTCTCTTGTTTTTTGGTATATTAGTGATTTATATATACCATCATATACCACATAGTTTATGATTTATGTCAACATATATCACATAGTTTTGTGTGTTTTGTGATTCAAACATTTGTTTCACACGGTTTAGAGGTAGCGCGATTTATATATTTTGTTCACGTGGTTTTTTTTTGTATCTATTGTTTACATGGTAATCACAGCTCTCGGATTGAATAGACTGCGATTTCAATGCAGTTTTTCTTTCTTTCTTTCTTGTTTGTCTAGTATTTAGCACAGTTTCTTTCCAATGTTCTATTATATCATCTATACATTATATCATCTATACATTATATCATATATACATTGTATCATCTATACATTATATCATCTATACATTATATCATCTATACATTGTATCATCTATACATTTTATCAACTATACATTATATCATTTATACATTATATCATCCAAACATTATATCATCTATACATTATATCATATATACATTATATCATCTATACATTGTATCATCTATACATTATATCATCTATACATTGTATCATCTGTACATTGTATCAACTATTCAACTATTCATTATATAATCTATACATTGTATCATCTATACATTATATCAACCATACATTGTATCAAATATACCGTGTATCATCTATACATTCTATACATTGTATCAGGGCCCTCTGATCCCTCCTGTATTGATTTGCATTGTGAATGTACTGTCTTCCCTGATGTAAAGCGCTGCACAAACTGTTGGCGCTATATAAATCCTGTATAATAATAATAATCTGTATCTTGTATGAACTATACATAATATCATCTATACATTGTATCAACCATACATTCAATCAACTATACATTGCACCAATTAATCTGTGCATTGTATCAACTTTACATTGTATCATCTATCTGTTGCACCAATTATACAGTAGTTACATAGTTTGTCTGGTTGGAAAAAAAAAACACCAGTCCATCTAGTGCAACCAATAGAAGGGGGGGAAATACTGTGTATAGTACAGTATCTGTCTGTCTGTCTGTCTATCTATCTAGAGCTATATATATATATAACCCTACATATACAATCCTTTACCCGCATAGACATTTATATTACTTTGAGCAGTGAAAACAAATTCCTCCTCCCAGCCTCCTGAGTTTTGATATCACAGCTCCTCCCCCTTCTACAGCACTGATTACACATCATGTCATGTGAGCGCCTTTTAGTGCTTTGATATTGGAGTCCAGCCTCCCATGATGACACTGCACCCAGGGGGCGGGTCCATGACAGCCTAGGCTCAAAGGAAGCCGGTTAAACGGCCCTGGCTGTCATTCAACACGGAAGACTGAGGACATCTAATGGTGCAAAAGAAGTACTGCAGTGCACTGCTCAAAAGCTTAAAACGTGTAACTGTATGCTTGATTTTTAATTTTTTTTAACATAATTGTAATAATTGTCACGGCATTAATTGGCGCTATCAGCTGATAAATTTGACTCACGTCAATCAATCATAGGAGACAAGCTCAGCAGTCACGTTCCAATCCTCAGCTCAGAGGGAGTGGGTGAGAGTTATTTTCCACTCGAGTGACTCGGCACGAATTCCGCCCAAACCTTCTCACGACCAAACCCCCCCCCCCCCCCCCGTACTTCAGAATTTACTAAGGTGTGGATACATTGGGTATGTATATCTATTCCTGCCGCATCCGCGCACTTTTAGGGCAATCAATCTCGTGTCGTTGGTGGAATTGCATACAAATTAAATTACATGATCCCGGCTCAGAGAGGTGAACGGGAGACGTTACCAGGCAAAGCTAATTTATCCGGCGCAGATCTGGTGATCTGAAATGCTGATTTCATGCTCAATTACCACCTATTCATTCCTCCGTACAAGAGTTTGGGGAAAATGTGGGGGGCGGGGGGGGGTGATTTTTACATAGTGAAGTCTATTCAGGTGTATACAGAGAGGTAAACAGTAACAAGCACACTGTCTTCACCCCCTCCCCCTCCAAGCATCAGAAACTGATTTGTTTTCTCATTATGATCGCTGTAAATGGATAAAATATGGACACACAGGGGTGTGTTTATAAAAAATAAAAAAAAGTTGCATAGCAAGTCGCAAAGTGAAAGTGCATGTGTCCATTTGTTCTGTGCAGAAAGACCAAAAAGTAGAATGTTTTTCATTGATTTAAACTTCCACTTTTAGCCACTAGATGGTGCTACATATTATAGGAAGTACCTAAGATACGTAGCTACTGTACATCTAGGGGCCAAATTGGTTATTTTCCCTTTTAAATTCAGGGGGGAAAAAATTTGAAAAAAAAGCACAGGAAACGACCTACTGTACTAAGATTGAAAAGTAGAATGTTTTTCATTGATTTAAACTTCCGCATTTAGCCACTAGATGGTGCTTATTATTATAGAAAGTTCCTATGATACTTAGCTCCATCTAGGGGCCAAATTGGTTATTTTCCCTTTTAAATTCAGGGAGGAAAAAATGTGATCAGCACAGGAAACAACCTACTAAGATTCATTTCTTCCCCCTCCACACCACATTTGGCCACTAGATGGCACTAAGCGTTACAGGAAGTTCTCATTATACTTAGCTCCATCTAGTGGCCAAATGCATTATTTTTTTTTATTTAACTTCATAAAATACATATGACCAGCACAGGAAATAGCCTAATAACATGCTATCTATCTATCTATCTATCTATCTATCTATCTATCTATCTATCTATCTATCTATCTATCTATCTATCTATCTATCTATCTATCTATCTATCTATCTGTCTGTCTGTCTGTCTGTCTGTCTGTCTGTCTGTCTGTCTGTCTGTCTGTCTATCTATCTATCTTAACATTTAATGGTGCCACAAGCACAAAGCATGTTTTTCTGCCTCCTCTGCATGCATTCCCAGGAAGGTACAGATGTGAATGGAGCCAAAGTTCTAATCAGAGATCTATTCAGCTCTGTGAAGAGAGAAGTAAAGTGGAACGGTTTATATTCTCATTGTATGGAGGAGATATAGAATGTTCTGCATTCATTATTCCTGACTCGGTCGTGTTGAATGTGTTGGTTCATTTCCTCTTCTGTTTATATAAATATCAGATTTGTTTCTAATAAGATGGAAATGGGATGGTAATCAATGCCGCTCTCACACCTTCATATTTTCACCTTTTTAGGTAAGTCATCACATCACACCTTTTGTTTAATGTAACAAATCATCGATCAAAAACCCAACATGTCTGTAGGCTTTGTCATACAAATTATTACTTCACCCAGCACAGGAGCAAGACAAATAAAGAGAGAGGTGGAGACGAAAGGGAGGAAGGTAGGGAGGAAGAGGGGAAGGAAGGAAGGAAGGAAGGGAGGAAGAGGGGAAGGAAGGAAGGGAGGAAGTGGGGAAGGGAGGAAGGTAGGGAGGAAGAAGGGAAGGAAGAAAGGTAGGGAGGATGAGGGGAAGCAAGGTAGGGAGGAAGAGGGGAAGAAAGGAAGGGAGGAAGGGAGAGACAGAAGAAGGGTGGAGGAAGGATGAAAGAAATAAATAAAGGGACAGGAGAAAGCTAAAGGGAGGAAGGAAGAGAGGGACAAGAGAAGAGTTAAGGGAGGGAGGACGGAAGGGACATGAGAAGGGTGAAAGAAGAAAGGAAGAGAGGGACAGGAGAAGGGTAAAGGAATGAAGGGAGAGGCAGCAGAAGGGTAAAGGAAGGAAGAGACTGACAGGAGAAGGGTAAAGGAATGAAGGGAGAGGCAGGAGAAGGGTAAAGGAAGAGAGGGACAGGAGAAGGGTAAAGGAAGGATGAAAAGAAGGAAGAGAGGGACATGAGAAGGGTGAAGGAAGGATTAAAATAAGGAAGGAAGGGGCAGGAGAAGGATGAAGGGAGGAAGGAATAGAGGGACAGGAGAAGAGTTAAGGGAGGGAGGAAGGAATATGAGAAGGGTGAAGGAAGAGAGGGACAGGAGAAGGGTGAAAGAAGGAAGGAAGAGAGGGACATGAGAAGGGTGAAGAAAGGAAGGGGAAAAAAGAGGGATAGGAAAATGGTGAAGGAAGGAAAGAAGGAAGAGGGGACAGGAGAAGGGTGAAGGAAGGATGAAAGAAAGGAAGGAAGGGGCAGGAGAAGGGTGAACGAAGGAAGAGAGGGACAGGAGAAGCTTGAAGAAAGGAAGGAAAAGAGGGACAGGAGAAGGGTCAAGAAAGGAAGGAAAATAGGGTCAGGAGAAGGATGAAGGAAGAAAGGGACAGGAGAAGGTAAAAGGAAGGAAGGAAGAGATGGACAGGAGAAGGTTGAAGGATAGAAGGAAGGAAGAGAGGGTTACAAGAAGGTTGAAGGAAAGTAGGAATAGAGAGACAGGAGAATGGGGAAGGAAGGAAGGAAGGAAAGTAGGAAGGAAGGAAGGAAGGAAGGAAGGAAGGAAGGAAGGAAGAGAGGGACAGTAGAAGGGTAAAGGAAAGAAAGAAGCAAGGGACACTAAGTAGAAGGGTAAAGGAAGACAAGAAGAGAGGGACAGGAGAAGGGCAAAGGAAGGAAGGAAGAGAGGGACAGGAGAAGGGTAAAGGAAGGAAGGAAGAGAGGGACAGGAGAAGGGTAAAGGAAGGAAGAACAAGAGGGACAGGAGAAGGGTAAAGGAAGGAAGGGAGGCACAGTAAAAGGGTAAAGGAAGGACGAGAGGGACAGGAGAATGGTAAAAGAAAGAAAGAAGCAAGGGACACTAAGTAGAAGGGGAAATGAAGGAAAGAAGAGAGGGACAGGAGAAGGGTAAAGGAAGGAAAGAAGAGAGGGACAGGAGAAGGGTGAAGGAAGGAAGGAAGGAAGGAAGGAAGGAAGGAAGGAAGAGAGCGGCAGTAGAAGGGTAAAGAGAGGAAGGAAGGGACAGGAGAAGAGTAAATGGAAGATGGAGGAAATAACAAGAAAAAAGAGAAGGAAAATGGAGAAAGGGAGGAAGAAGGATTAAAAATAGTAAGGAAAGGTGACGGATGGAAGGAAAGGGAGGGAAGAGAGAGGAGAAGGGAGGGGAACAAAATAGATGAGAGGGGAGGAAAGAAGAAAGTGGAGGAAAGTAGGGTAGAAACAAGGGGAGAGGAGAAGGGAAGGGAGGGTAGGCAAGGAAAGGAGAAGGGATGTGAGAGGAGAGGAGAACCTATACTGGGGTTAAAAAGGAGAAAAAAAACACCTGATTCATTCATTCATGCTTTTATGCCCAACAAAAAATCAGATGGGGGTTTCGCTTCTTTCTGTGGGTCTTCTACTGAGAATATTTTTAAGTTCCTCTAAGATGTCGGAGCTTCCTCACTTTACCAGTTCTCCTGCTACTTGGAAGAATTGAGAACTTTTCTATATAAAAAATAATAAAATAACATCTACCGTGTATATGAATGTATTCTGCTTCTGTTTGATAAGCTCTTGTAGGGCCCAGGTGGTACAATATTTTGGCTTACAGATCCTTCTCCCTTGTTGAGTATCGCTGTGTAGGGGAAGGACACAGGGGGCTTGGAAGACCTGTAGGCAGGGCCGATCCTAGGGTCACAGATGCCTGGGTGCAGAAATGTTTCTGGCTCCCCCACATGGGCGTGGTCATATTACCAACTCCTCCCCTTTACAATTGTTTCTATGGCAACGACTCTAACACAGACAAGGAGAACACGTCAGGCGTGGATCCCCCCCCCCCAGCAATGTCACTGCACGGCTGGTCTCTCTCCACACAGAGACAGCCGCTGCTTCGCTCTCCTCCTCTGACGGGAGGGGGGACGGGCTTGGGCAGGAAACACAGTGGTGGCGGCAGTGACCGATGGAGAGAGGAGGAGAGGAGGAGGGAGGGGAGCACTCTGACACTTCTGTGGCGCCTAGGTGCACTGCACCCCATGCACCTGCCTAGGATCAGCCCTGCCTGTAGGAACACAATGAAGATGAAACAAAGATGAGATGATCTAAAAGTAGAATAAACTTTGTCTCAGGAGTTCATAAAAAAAAAAAAATTAAAAGAAATTGCAATCATCATTTCAATAACCAAACCACCCAGGAAAGCTATTCCCCGTTCAGATCCGTTGCCAAACTTCTCTTTCTTCAGCTTTAGGGAACATTGGAATTTTTTCATTCTCGCCTCATTTGTCTGAGTTATTGACAGTCCCACAAATTTATACCTCTCTCCCGGAGAATTAAACAACAAAAAATTTCCTTTATATTTCCCCAAAATGATGGCCCATGGTCCTACTTTTAGCAGATAAAATAAATGGGTTTTGTCGGGAGGAGCGGCGGTTGGGGGGGGGGGGTAAGTCATTTTCTCCGGGAGAGCGAGGCGCGGGAGACGATCCCCCTGTGGTGATAATTGCGTAAGAATCTTGATTAGACATTTCCTCCTTTGTTTCTCCTCCTGATTTTTTATGTTCCGATTGCCTAAGAGATGGAAAGGCCTTGCAAATCACATTATCTGTAATGGGAAGTTCTCCACGCCGGATGAGGGAACACACGCCGCCGCCGCAGCCACCTAGTAACCTTTCCTTTTAAATTATTAGCTCCGTCTTTGTCATTTTTTTTCGCGCGGAAGGAGTTGCGGCGGGGTAAATTCTTCACGCTAAAGCAGCGGGGGTGGCATCTGTCTCCATCTAGGGCCGCTACCAGTGACATATTCTACAAAATGATCATCCCCGCTCGTGAAAATGGGATTTTTCTTCTTTTTTTTTTTCCTGCCTAATTTTACATAGACAAAATGAATATCGGGCAGCGCAAGAAAATTACTTAAAGTGGACCTTTCACTGAAAAAGTTACTTTTTTGAAAAAAAACCTACAAAGGCTAGGCTGAGATGATGTCATGCGTCTGCTGCCGGCAGGGGGAAGATTAGAATTAGGGAGGATTAGACAGTGGCCAGTACAGGATTTCTAATTGGGCAGTAGAATGACAGGAGGCAGGGCTCAGCCATGAAGTCAGGGAAGGCGGGACCTGGTCTCTGCTCCTAGAGAGGACTTTTACATTTACAGATTTATATATTTATGAAGAATTTGCATAGCTTGTTGCCCATTGAAAGTACATTTGTTCTGTGAAAATGGGAAAAAAAATATTTATGAATGATTTTAGGCTATTTCCTGTGCTAGACGAAGGTTTTCCATTTATTTAAAATGGAAAATACCACCTTTTCCCACTAGATGGCCCTAAGTATGATAAGAATTTAGTATAACACGTAGCACCATCTAGTGTCCAAATTTGGTACAGGTATTTTCTTTTCTAAAGCTATAAAAAAGCTGCTTCTCCATAGATACAGTCAGAGGCGGCTCTTTATTTAGGCAAATTAGGCGGTCGCCTAATGCCTCGCACTCACAGGGGCCTCGTGGCCACCTAACTTGTCCAATGAATTACCCCAGTTTTGAGGGACAGGGGACCCTAACGCTGCTGCTGCTGTGCTCAGGCAGGATTATGAGCTCTGACTCAGGAGCGGGGCCACCAGAGTCCCTAACAACCAGTAAATATTAGTGACACCGTCCATTGTGATATCAATGACCCAGCATGCCCTCAGTCAATGTCATCACAAGGGGGTGGGTTCATCAGGTGACATCACCGAGTGGCCCATGCCCCTTAGTTATTAAAGAGTAGGATCTGGAGGCCTCCCTGTTTAAGGGGGCTTCCAGATTCCGATAAGCCTCCCGCCCACAGGCCCCCTACAACCACCGGCCATGGTTGTGGGGAAGAGGCTCTTGTCCTTGAATTATTTTTCCCCATCATGGGTGTGAGAGGGGCCCCATGTCAAGTTTTGCCTAAGGCCTCACAAAGCCTAGAGCCGACCTCTGGATACAGTACAGGGAGTAAGTGTTGTCACCCCAGGGCAGACGTTCACTGTCGCAGAATCCTCTTCTCTATGTCCTCCCACCGCCCCTCTCCCGCTCCTGGGCTGCTGACTGCGGAATCCTTGCCCATTTCTTTAGTTCACACCGGAGTTCAATCTTCCGTTTGTTCTGTTGTTATTGCAGACATCAGTCTATCGGGATTGGGCAAATCGATAAATAAAATGGCCGAGGTGCCAATTTCTGACGGATATCATCTTATTTCCCGTCTGTTATAACGGATACGATGGGTTCTTTTTCTGGGAGGGCCATCCATCACCAGTGCTTGGGCCGAAGGGCTCCCAGAGCTCAGGGGGGGGGGGGGGGTTCTCAGATTGTGTCAGTTTGTTTCCTCATTGCATTAAAGAAACCACAAATAAAATGGCTAAGAAACTAAAGAGCCCCTGACCGACGGAATGTTCTGGGACTCAAATAATGACGCGTTTTCTTCTTGTTTTTTTGTATTTATGATCTAGATGGCATCATTGCTTAATAAAGAGCTGTGCTGAGTGAGCACTATCATCATATAATGAATAATAATAATCAGAACCATCATAGTTATTATGATTATGCTTATTATTATTATGATTATTATTATGATTATTATTATTATTGTTATGTCTTATTCGGAATGTGAATGCTCTACTTGCTTCCTCTGGGTCATTTACACAACAAGTAGTGAAAGAAGGTTGAGGGTGACAGAGTACGAGATTTCCGCCATTACTAACAGCACCGTATATTTCTCCTGACACCTTCCCATTAAATAGTAAATGCTACAATAATAAATAAACAAGTATACTATATAAAACAACATTCGAGTTCCCGTATTCATGTGCACTGCTCAGTCAGGGTATTAATTTTCC